>JABCMI010000128.1:293975-474359 GCA_026261945.1 Hirschfeldia incana | reverse complement strand
GTGGTCAGCTGCTTTGGTTTGCGGGTGTCCGTGTGCATCTTTCGGAGGATTTTTCGTACGACAAATAGTCTTAGCCGTTGATTTCAAGATAACCGTTTTTGACCCCAACAAAGCGTATTCCTATTCAGTTTACTAGGGAAACACCTGCTTCGGTATTACATGCCGAGATGTGAAAAAAAAAAATAAAAAACCACTTGAAAGTCAATAAACAATCCGAAATCATTAAAATCATTAAAACTAAAAAATCTACCCTGAAATGAGAGACGATCAGACAAAAATCATACTTCACTCGATCACCTCGTGTCCCCTTGGTCCAACCATGTTCGTCGATGGTCCCCAGATGTTCACCGGTCTGCCAATCAGATCCTCATCGCCAGCCAGCGCCGGAATCTCCTTCTGAAACAACAGCACTTGATAGATCAAGCTTGGCTGGATGAACGTCGGCCCAAGATCATACGGATTTCCCATCCTTCTGACTTGATCATACAAGAGTTCACCAAAGTTTATGGCTCGGCCATTCGCAATGGCATAGACCAATCGGAGACGCATTTTGATGATAGCATCAGTGTCAAGACCCGGAAGCCAGTTCATCTTACAGACTCTGTAGAGAGTGTCGTAAGGGGGAATAATATTAGTAAGATGGAAACTAGACCACCCGGAAAACCTGTAGCCAGTGAGCACATATATGGCCAGAGACAGGTCACAACTCTCCCAATCGAATGAGCGTTCAACAGCTGGCGTTAACAGTACAGTGTTGATGACATCAGGATCAAATTCAAAGTGAGTTCCTCGGATGAACACTCCATCCTCCGCCGTGTTGCGAACGTTCGAGATGAGTTCTCTAACGACTCTAGGACAGAAGGGTTTCAGATCCAAGACGGTGTACGTCCATCCTACGCGATCGATGATCCTAAACGGCTCTAGGAGATTGGAGCAATGCGGAGAGAGATTACTGATCTCACTCAAATTGCCCTAGGAGTGAATTACTCTCTCAAATAAGAGGTTCAGATGTAGTACTTAGGGATCGATTTCACGGGGAGCGAAGGAACACAAAAGATGTTTAATCCTTAGTGACTAAGCTAGGTTGAAATGGTTTAAATATAAATTGCAAGTTGTGAGCAATGGTTAATTGCTCAAGAGAGTGTTTGAGGGTTGTAATCAATAAGAGAAATAGTTAGATTTAAGGTTACTGTTGAGCTAGTTCAGGATTATAATGCTATGGATGTTTTAATGAGTTGCTTGCATATACTAAAGAACTTTGACTCTTTAGAGTTGGCTAATAACTATCGTTACTAGTCTCGTCTATTGATCTGTCTGCCGACAATATCGATCGATGTTTGATAGCTTGTATCGATTGATATGTGTGTCGTCGATTGATTACTCTATTGGAGTATCGGTCGATATAGCTCTAGATCGAATCGAATATATGTTCACCAAGATCATAGACCGGCTCTCGCTTATCCCTAGAAGATCTTAGTTTATTCAAGATGATGTCGGGAGATTGATTTATGGATTAAATCAATTCCAAGATCATATTCTAGTTAGCTATTGTAGAATAAGCATTAGGGTTCATCAGGATAATGACTATACAACTCAACAGTCCATAGTTGGGGCTAATCCCTCATAACTATTTGAACCCAAAATCTAACAAGGGAATCTACTCAGACATGACTGAGAGATTCATAGCATCTAGGTAATAATAGAGATTCATTTAGAAGACCGAACAATCAAGTTCCTCGTGATAACAAATTTCTTTGTATCTTTCTTCTAAACCTAAAATCCTATAACCTTAGATGAGAACAGAATTAAGATGAAAAGAATACTTTATTGATAAGTAGAAGTACTAGAACAATGATATGTTGTAAAAGCTTACTTTGCCAAAACACATAGGCAAATGTATAAATATTGAGTACAATTAGGTTAAAAACTCGTCAGGGGCATTATAGTAATATTGAGACATCTTGGGCTTCAAGTCGATTAAGAATATTCTTCCTTCTTCTGCACGCTCGATATCGATCGATGGTACTAAGTGTACATCGATCGATGGAGTATCTCGTCGTCATTTCTTCAAATGCGTCATCGATCGATTACACGAGATGTGTATCGATCGATATGTAACTCTGGATATCGACCTCGATGTCTGATCTTCAAGTCATCTCGGGAAAACTCTCCTTTAAGCTCCAAATGACACCTAAAACGCCACTTTACTCCAAAATGCCCTTGAACCTGAAAACATACCTAAAAGACTCCAAAACATAGATATATATAGTAAAATCATATAAATACCATGAGTAAAAGTGGGTCAAATCATGGTATATCAACTCCCCCAGACTTAACCTTTTGCTTGTCCTCAAGCAAACACACAAGTAGTCTTAGAAAGAAGTTTGAAAGTAGCAGGGACTCAATTTAAATCTTAACTTAGGATCATCACCTCTACTTTGTTTCAAGCCACATCTTATGCCTATTAATCACATGAGTACACTATGCCATATCCTAGCTTAGCAACTAAATCTCCTAACTAAATATCTTAACAATCCTGTCTGTCTATCCCCTCTACTGATCTCATTTATGCATAAAAATAAAAGTGCAGGCTTTATCTTGGGGATATCGATCAAGAAACACATGGACTCAACTCAAGCAAGTTTCTGAACACACAGGCAAGTCTTCTCTGATCCCTTTCTTCCCCCTTTTTATCTCTCTTCTCTGGATCCTCATAGTTTCAAATTTTGATGAACACTGATTGCCACAAAGGCTATCTTTATGTTATCTCATTGACTTAGTAACACATACTTTTGAATAAGCGAATAGTGGGGTCGCAGGAATCACTCCTACCCCTCGCTTTGATCAATCTTTTAAAGTAGAATAATGGGGTCGCACGAATCACTCCTACCCCTCTACTTCTCAAGATATCATATCACATCTTTATACAAATAATTTCTCTCTTTCCTTAGGATGCTGAAAAGAGAGAGGGAAGGGAATCAGAAGCACACAGACTATTACCTTCCAAACTTGCAGGAGGATTCCGATCCCTTGTATACCAAGCCTCAAGACAAGCAATAGATTGTCAGGTTAGGTTGGAGATCAGCTTTGGTTCTTCCAAACAATCATGAGAAGTATTGTCGTAGGTGACAGTTGATCCACTTTAGCATCTTTAGTACTTTCTGTAATCAATAAATCTAAGAATGGTGCTAAAGAGTGGTTAGATAAAAAGAAAATTTTTGAAAAATATCCTAGTCCCTTTCTTGACTCAATAAAACCAATTTTGAAAACATTTTGGTGAAATCAAAAAGGTAAAGTACATCAGTAATCTCCCCCCAGACTTAAATCATACACTGTCCTCAGTGTATAATAGTCGGATTAGGGCATAAATAAATCATAAGGAATGTACTGATATCGAAAATTAGAACGATATACCTGACCGTGGATACATATCGAGCGATAGTGAGTCGTCTATGTCGATCGATAAGGATAGGAATATGTCGAGCGATGTCGACAGGATCGTATCGGTCGATGTGAATGGTAATCGTCTAGAATCTGATAAACTTAAAAACAAAAAATGAAAAACGAAAAATAAAAACATAAATCAGATTTAACTAAGTAAGAAAATACCTAATAGTGGGTTGCCTCCCACTCAGTGCTTTATTATAGTCTTTTAGCTTGACTATGGTAGTAATGAGGCTAGTGAGGTGAATTCATGACACTTTCTGAGAAGCAAGCCTCATCCGTGTTCTCTCCATGTTTTTCTCCAAACCAAGTGGTGAAGAAGCTTCTTGTGGCTTTATCTCCTCTAGGTTAGTTTCTCCCTTAATTCAATGACCTCGGTGCGCAGACGTTGTATATCTTCTGCATTGCTTTCAATGTGGAACTGGTGGTTTCTGAATGTTGGATATGTGTGTTGGGATAGATCACCGAGTTCTTCTTGTATGTCATTGAGCCTCTCAAACGTTCTCCTTCGTACCATGAGCCTATCGATCGATCACGGGTAGTCAATATCGATCGACACTGGTGTAGGTCTGTCGATCGATGGCCTGGCTGGTATATCGGTCGATGCTAATGGTGCTGGTCTATCCGCGAGTTGTCTTGAGATGGTCTTAATTTCCTTCTGGATGTTCTCTATAGTGTACTCCATGCTCTTGACGTCGCTTTGCACTGGAAACCATAGTTTCTCAAAGCTTTGAAAGGTAGAATCTCCAACCTCTTGAATTATGGTGAAGAGATCTTGAACTGTCTCCTCCATATCAGCTCTGATGCAAAACTCGCTGGAGTTCATATCGGGCGATGGACTAGATGTCATATCGGTTGATGCTTCGCGTCTGTAGTTCTCGCAGAATGCTCTCAATGTATTTTCAACCTCGTGCAGTCGATCTTCCATTGGTGGAATCATCTCATCAGTTATTTTCTTCTTGCTGGTGTAGAAGGATTTCATCGTTTGGTGTGTGTGGTGTAGAGCCTTGATGATGTGATCCATGGTATCTGCCATTGTTGATATGCGTTCCTTGAATGAGGTGAAGTTGTTGATGAGCTGCTGATATTTGTCTTCTAGATCTTTGGTGGTGGTTGCCTCTTCTCGTTTGATGTCCTGATAGATGCTGCGGATGAGATTAGTGGTTTCTTCTTTGCTGTAGGTGTTCTGCAATCGTCTATCGGTCGATGTGCGTTGGTCTGCATCGGTCGACGGTGTAGGAAGAGAATCGGTCGATGGTGTGTGTCCAGCATCGGTCGATGGCGGCAATTCGGTTTTCAGTTGTGAACGGAGAGTGGATACTTCTTCCTCAAGGGCGTCTTTCTTTTGTTGTTGAAGATCATAAGCGCTCTGAATCCAGTTGATTTCAGATTGGAGTTCTGATCGTGCTTTCTCGATTTCATATGGAAAGTAGGAGATTTTCCAAATGTAAGGACTTGTAGCTTCATAGATCCTTTCTTGGACTTCAGCTTCTGTGTAGAGCTTCTCTTTAGGTTCTGCTCTGTTGAAGTGATATGCATGTTTGGGTAAACAAAAGCAAGACCAATCAAATAGTGATGCTCTGTTAAGTAGCTCTCCAATAGCTTCCTTGGAAACATGGATGATGTCTCCATTTACTCCTCTAGCGAACCCAGATTCGTCTCTGAATACTCCAAATTCGTCCTTCTTCTCCCATAAGAAGCGTCGAATTCCATCTTTGAAAGCTCGTCTGCCCATTTCTCGGTGCATATCGAACGATATACGGTTGTGTCTATCGATCGATATGTGCTGAAATTCTGAATCCTCCGTGTTGAGATGATCAGCTGTAGCTCCGTCTTGATTGGATACTGTGGTTGTACTGATGTGCTGATGCTGCTGATTGACAGGGGTGTGAGGTAGTTGTTTGAAGAGGTGTATGGATCCGTTAGCGGTTTGAAGGATGTCTCCTATGTCCTTCTTTGTGATTGGGATGATTCTCCCATCCATTGCTCGTGCATTGCCTTCTGGATCTCTGAAAATACCAAACTCATCCGGAGTTAGATAACCAAAATCAATATTATTTATTTGTACCTCGGATGGTGTAGTGGTCGTATCGGGCGATGCTGTATCAGGTGCATCGGTCGATGTTGGCTGACGGTTATCGATCGATTGTTGTTGTAACGTATCGGTCGATGGGACTTCCTCGGGTGGAATTGCATATTGTAGTGGAACTGCTTCTACTGCAAAACTCTCATTGTAGTCGCTTGATATACCATGATTTTGACCCACTTTTACTCATGGTATTTATATGATTTTACTATATATATCTATGTTTTGGAGTCTTTTAGGTATGTTTTCAGGTTCAAGGGCATTTTGGAGTAAAGTGGCGTTTTAGGTGCCATTTGGAGCTTAAAGGAGAGTTTTCCCGAGATGACTTGAAGATCATACATCGAGGTCGATATCCAGAGTTACATATCGATCAATACACATCTCGTGTAATCGATCGATGACGCATTTGAAGAAATGACGACGAGATACTCCATCGATCGATGTACATTTAGTACCATCGATCGATATCGAGCGTGCAGAAGAAGGAAGAATATTCTCAATCGACTTGAAGCCCAAGATGTCTCAATATTACTATAATGCCCCTGACGAGTTTTTAACCTAATTGTACTCAATATTTATACCTTTGCCTATGTGTTTTGGCAAAGTGAAGCTTTTACAACATATCATTGTTCTAGTACTTCTACTTATCAATAAAGTATTCTTTTCATCTTAATTCTGTTCTCATCTAAGGTTATAGGATTCTAGGTTTAGAAGAAAGATACAAAGAGATTTGTTATCACGAGGAACTTGATTGTTCGGTCTTCTAAATGAATCTCTATTATTACCTAGATGCTATGAATCTCTCAGTCATGTATGAGTAGATTCCTTTGTTAGATTTAGGGTTCAAATAGTTATGAGGGATTAGCCCCAACTATGGACTGTTGAGTTGTATACTCATTATCCTGATGAACCCTAATGCTTATTCTAGAATAGCTAACTAGAATATGATCTTGGAATTGATTTAATCCATAAATCAATCTCCTGACATCATCTTGAATAAGCTAAGATCCTCTAGGGATAAGCGAGAGCCGGTCTATGATCTTGGTGAACATATATTCGATTCGATCTAGAGCTATATCGACCGATACTCCAACAGAGTAATCGATCGACGACATACATATCGATCGATACAAGCTGTCAAACATCGATCGATATTGTCGGCAGACAGATCAATAGACGAGACTAGTAACGATAGTTATTAGCCAACTATAAAGAGTCGAAGTTCTTTAGTATATGCAAGCAACTCATTAAAACATCCATAGCATTATAATCCTGAACTAGCTGAATAGTAACTTTGAATCTAACTATTTCTCTTATTGATTACAACCCTCAAACACTCTCTTGAGCAATTAATCATTGCTCACAACTTGCAATTTACATTTAAACCATTTCAACCTATCTTAGTCACTAAGGATTAAACATCTTTTGTGTTCCTTCGCTCCCCGTGAAATCGATCCCTAAGTACTACATCTGAACCTCTTATTTGAGAGAGTAATTCACTCCTAGGGTAATTTGAGCGAGATCAAATTTGGCGCCGTTGCCGGGGAGCTAAGATCGCCATTAGATTTAATCTGATTAGGTCTAGGTTATTTAAATTTCTGCTAAATCACCTTCTGACGCAAATTTTTTTTCTTGATTTTCAGGTACATGCCCAGCAATACCAGAAGCAACAAGAATCATCAACTTGTGTACTCAGAAGACCCCCACAGCTTGGAGCGTAGCATTCGCAAGAATTTACGTTTCACATCGATCGACATAAGCTCTACCTTGTCGACCGATACACCGACATCGATCGACATCACCACCCGTTCGTCGACCGATACCGCTCTACCACAGTCGACCGAGACACCTTCTCCGTCAACCGATACTCGCCGCACTTCATCGCTCGACAACCAACTGTCGACCGATACCCTTTACCATACATCGATCGATACAGATCATCTAACATCGATCGATACCACCCGACGAGCCATGGTAGCGCCTATTATTCTCAGAACCGATGAGAATGGAGACCTGCGTGATCAAGATGGTCACCTGCGTAACGCAGCAGGTCAGAAGCTGAATGCTCAAAAGGAAATCATTCCTGAGCAAGACACTACAGACTTCATCCAACCTGCAGATGAAGCCAACGAAGCTAGAACCCTGGCAGATTACAACCGTCCAGATCAGTTCTATACCAACAGATCCGCCATCCGCCCTCCTGCTATTCAGAGAGGAGATTTCGAGCTCAAGCCGCAGTACTACGGTCTCGTAGGACAGATACCCTTCTGTGGGCTATCTCATGAGCATCCTATGGATCATCTGGAGAGATACGAAGATATTATATCTTCCATCAAAGCCAACGGAGTCCTTGAAGACTATCTATTTTGCAAGCTTTTCAAATATTCTCTATCAGGAGAAGCTTTGCAGTGGCTGCGACAATTACCACCAGGATCTCTCACTACCTGGAAGGACATCAAAAACGCATTCTTGCGTAACTTCTTTGATGAGTCACGTGCTGAAGACTGGAGGAGAAAAATTGCTACATTTACTCAAGAACCTGGAGAATCTTTCAAAGATATCTGGAACAGATTCAAGTCCTACCAGCGCGACTGCCCACATCACGGATACAACAACGTGCAACTACTCTGCACCTTCTACAGAGGCATCGCTCTAAAGTATCAAATGGCTCTGGACACTGCTAGTGAAGGAAATTTCAGCACAAGGAATCCACACGACGCTGTGAAGTTAATTGATAACTTAGCTTCAAGCAACAACACAAAGAACATAGTCAAAGCAAAATCTGTCTCATTCCTTGGGAAAGAACAGATTAGTGAATTCCAATCACAGCTGGATAATGTTCAGAAGCTACTTAACAAGCAGATTTGCTCAGTTGAGGATGCAGACACCGCAGAGGATCAAGTAGACGAAGATGTGAATTGGATCAGTGGAGCTGGATTTCAAAGATCTGGAAACCAGGGAGGAAACATAAACTTCTCAGGACAGAGAAGCAACTACAGTCCACAGAAACCCTCCTACAATAGCAGCAACCCCAACAACAACAGGAGTTACGGAAACTCATTCTACACCAATCCACCCCCACCCACCCAGGAAAGCAAGCTAGAAGAAATGCTGGAAAGAGTTCTACAGACACAACAGAAGCTCCAGGTGGATTTCAATGGGAAGATTGACTCTGTCTACACCACTCTAATTTCAAAGCTTGATACTTTGAATACCTATGTGAAGAAAGTGGAGACTCAAGTAGTTCAAACAGGAGAGGCTTTGAAGAAACAAGAAGCTTTAGCAAGAGCACCAGGAGAGCCTACTACTCACCACCACGTCAATACCATCATAGATGATTATTTCTGGGAGGAAGTTCCCCAGGATGAGCTGCACAAATCGACAGAAGAAACCTCACCCCTGGCCGGATTTGAATCATATCGATCGATGTTATCAGCTCGACGTCGATCGATATCACCAAAAGCAAAGCGATCGATAAACTTTGATGAGTATCGATCGATAGACTTCGAGGAACCCTCCAAAGAGTGCAATTCAATCAACATCATGTCACACGAATCCTTTGCAGCCAAACACCCACAACCACCCACCGGTATGGACGTAAACCGATCTTCAGACCCCATCGATCGATATAGGAACCTTTCCATCGACCGATCTGGAGACACCAATATCGACCGACACACCGCAGTGGCCATCGATCGATATACTATCCCACACCGCCGAGTGCAACTACCCAAAATCGATGTAGCACGACTTAATGCACTCCGGGAGCAGTCCAAACTTTCCAAATCCCTTCCTACAGCAATATTGAAGAAACCCACAGACATCATTGAACCCATGGAGCAAGAAAAGGAAAACCTAGGAAGAGTCTTACGAAAAAGGAAAGAAAAGATTGCAAAGCACCTTAAAAGGGAAGCTAATGAAGCAGAGATGGAAAACTTCAAGAAACGTGTTCTAAGGATCCCTGCAGAGAAACCCTTTGAAGAAGCCTACTTTTCTCATAGATTGTGGATGTTCTTCAGAGAGACCAGGGAGACAGAAGAAGACATCAAGAGGATGTTTCACCAAGTTCGTGACAGTATGAAGAAGAGGATCACACTACCGAAGAGGAGTGATCCAGGGAAGTTCACAGTACCATGTTCCATCAGGGGCATCGAATTCCCTCGTGCCTTATGTGATACAGGATCAGGAGTCAGCATCATACCTAAGATCATGGCAGATCACCTACATCTGAAGATAGAGCCTACTGATGAGACGTTCATCTTTGTGGATTGTTCTCAGCAGAACTCTGGAGGCATAATTCGAAATCTTGAGGTACAGATTGGAGATGCCATCATCCCTACAGACTTCCACGTCCTAGATGTCAAGCTTAACTTCAAGACATCACTACTACTTGGAAGAGCTTTCCTAGCCACCGTCGGAGCTGTTTGTGACCTAAAGTTCAACAAGCTCTGCCTAACCCTAATAAGTCCCACCACCCTCTATGATCCCGTCCAAGTCATCAAGCTACCAGCTAAGGAGACATCAAAGGTCGTAGCAGCTTGTTTCTGTTCCCATGAGTACGATTCCATGGCTGAATACGAAACCGATCCGGTTACATCGACTGATGAGAGCAACATCCCATCGCCCGATACCAGTACCCAAACATCGACCGATGTAGCTACCACTACATTGATCAATAGACAGCCCTTTTGGAGGAACAGCGCTGAAACCCTAGCATCAACACCCAATTTTGAACCAGCTAAATCAGAACCAGACGACTACATACCTCTAGAGGAGGAATACGATGTAGATTACGAGGAAGAAAGAGCTACAGAGTACAAATTCATTCGTGAAGAAGAAGATGGACACACTTCCCACACCTTCAGATTCAACCCATCGACCGATGTAAGCAAGCCTACATCGCCCGATATGCAACCAAGACGATCGCTCAAACGACCCAATGAACCATCAAGCGATCCTATCGACTTTATATCCATCTACACACCATCTAAGGATATAAGAGACGGCGACTACTCAATTGGAAGTTGGGCAAGCGACTACAATGAGAGTTTTGCAGTAGAAGCAGTTCCACTACAATATGCAATTCCACCCGAGGAAGTCCCATCGACCGATACGTTCCAACAACAATCGATCGATAACCGTCAGCCAACATCGACCGATGCAACTGATACAGCATCGCCCGATACAACCACTACACCATCCGAGGTACAAATAAATAATATTGATTTTGGTTATCTAACTCCGGATGAGTTTGGTATTTTCAGAGATCCAGAAGGCAATGCATGAGCAATGGATGGGAGAATCATCCCAATCACAAAGAAGGACATATGAGACATCCTTCAAACCGCCAACGGATCAATACACCTCTTCAAACAACTACCTCACACATCTGTCAATCAGCAGCATCAGCACATCAGTACAACCACATAATCAAATCAAGACGGAGCTACAGCTGATCATCTCAACACGGAGGATTTGGAATTTCAGCACATATCGATCGATAAACACAACCGTATATCGTTCGATATGCACCGAGAGATGGGCAGACGAGCTTTCAAAGACGGAATTCGACGCTTCTTATGGGAGAAGAAGGACGAGTTTGGAGTTTTCAGAGATGAATCTGAGTTTGCTAGAGGAGTAAATGGAGACATCATCCATGTTTCAAAGGAAGCCATTGAGGAGTTACTTAACAGAGCATCACTATTTGATTGGTCTTGCTTTTGTTTACCCATACATGCAGATCACTTCAACAGAGCAGAACCTAAAGAGAAGCTCTACACAGAAGCTGAAGTCGAACGGATGATCCATGAGGCTAAGAGCCCTTACATCTGGCAAACCTTTACCTATCCACATGAAATGGAGAGAGCACGATCAGAACTCCAATCTGAAATCAACTGGATTCAGAGCGCTTATAATCTTCAACAACAAAAGAAAGACGCCCTTGAGGAAGAAGTATCCACTCTCTGTTCACAACTGAAAACCAACTTGCCGCCATCGACCGATGTCGGACATATGCCATCGACCGATCCTCTTCCTACGCCATCGACCGATGCAGACTAACACACATCGACCGATAGACGATTGTAGAACACCTACAGCAAAGAAGAAATCTCTAATCTCATCCGCAGCATCTATCAGGACATCAAACGAGAAGAGGCAACCACAACCAAAGATCTAGAAGACAAATATCAGCAGCTCAGCAACAACTTCACCTCATTCAAGGAACGCACAACAACAATGGCAGATACCATGGATCACATCATCAAAGCTCTACACCACACACACCAAATGATGAAATCCTTCTACACTAGCAAGAAGAAAATAATTGATGAGATGATCCCACCAATGAGAGTTCAAGATCTCTTCACCATAATTCAAGAGGTTGGAGATTCTACTTTTCAAAACTTTGAGAAACTATGGTTTCTAGTGCAAAGCGACGTCAAGAGCATGGAGTACACTATAGAGAACATCCAGAAGGAGATCAAGACCATCTCAAGACAACTCGCGGATAGACCAGCACCATTAGCATCGACCGATATACCAGCCAGGGAATCGACCGACATACCTACACCAGTGTCGATCGATATTGACTACCCGAGATCGCTCGATAGGCTCATGGTACGAAGGAGAACGTTTGAGAGGCTCAATGACATACAAGAAGAACTCGGTGATCTATCCCAACACACCTATCCAACATTCAGAAACCACCAGTTCTACATTGAAAGCAATGCAGAAGATATACAACGTCTGCGCACCGAGGTTATTGAATTAAGGGAGAAACTAACCAGAGGAGATAAAGCCACAAGAAGCTTCTTCACCACTTGGTTTGGAGAAAAACATGGAGAGAACACGGATGAGGCTTGCTTCTCAGAAAGTGTCATGAATTCACCTCACTAGCCTCATTACTACCATAGTCAAGCTAAAAGACTATAATAAAGCACTGAGTGGGAGGCAACCCACTATTAGGTATTTTCTTACTTAGTTAAATCTGATTTATGTTTTTATTTTTCTTTTTTTGTTTTCAAGTTTATCAGATTCTAGACTATTACCATCCATATCGACCGATACGATCTTGTCGACATCGCTCGACATATTCCTATCTTTATCGATCGACATAGACGACTCACTATCGCTCGATACGTATCCACGGTCAGGTATATCGTTCTAATTTTCGACATCAGTAAATTCCTTATGATTTATTTATGCCCTAATCCGACTATTATACACTGAGGACAGTGTATGAATTTAAGTCTGGGGGGAGATTACTGATGCTTCCTTACCTTTTTGATTTCACCAAAATGTTTTCAAAATTGGTCTTATTGAGTCAAGAAAGGGACTAGGATATTTTTCAAAAATTTCTTTTTATCTAACCACTCTTTAAGCACCATTCTTAGATTTGTTGATTACAGAAAGTACTAAAGATGCTAAAGTGGATCAATTGTCACCTACGACAATACTTCTCATGATTGTTTGGAAGAACCAAAGCTGATCTCCAACCTAACCTGACAATCTATTGCTTGTCTTGGGGCTTGGTATACAAGGGATCGGAATCCTCCTGCAAGTCTGGAAGGTAATAGTCTGTGTGCTTCTGATTCCCTTCTCTCTCTCTCTTCAGCATCCTAAGGAAAAAGAGGAATTATTTGTATAAAGATGTGATATGATATCTTGAGAAGTAGAGGGGTAGGAGTGATTCCTGCGACCCCATTATTCTACTTTAAAAGATTGATCAAAGCGAGGGGTAGGAGTGATTCCTGCGACCCCACTGTTCGCTTATTCAAAAGTATGTGTTACTAAGTCAATGAGATAACATAAAGATAGCCTTTGTGGCAATCAGTGTTCATCAAAATTTGAAACTATGAGGATCCAGAGAAGAGAGATAAAAAGGGGGAAGAAAGGAATCAGAGAAGACTTGCCTGTGTGTTCAGAAACTTGCTTGAGTTGAATCCATGTGTTTCTTGATCGATATCCCCAAGGTAAAGCCTGCACTTTTATTTTTTATGCATAAATGAGATCAGTAGAGGGGATAGACAAACAGGATTGATTAGATATTTGGTTAGGAGAATTAGTTGCTAAGCTAGGATATGGCATAGTGTACTCATGTGATTAATCGGCATAAGATGTGGCTTGCAACAAAGTAGAGGTGATGATCCTAAGTTAAGATTTAAATTGAGTCCCTGCTATTTTCAAACTTCTTTCGAAGACTACATGTGGGAACCAAAATTCGCACTGTCGATTTTGATAAGTAAAAACGGAGGAAAGCCAAGTTAACCCGACTTTCCCTGAAGGCCCGGATTCTCTGCGACAGCCAACGACAAGTGACCGAACAAGTGCGGAAGATATGGAAAGATAACGAAGATCGTAAATCGTACAAAAGGGGTTTTGTTAAGAGTTGGGACTGGACCTTAAGGAAGGCTGCCTACGTACCCCTTTCGAGGATAAGGTCGGACGTAGTTCAGTTGGAAGGGTTTGAACAAGAGATCGAACTGCCTGGCGGAGTTCGTCTAGTATGAGCGTTTGTCATAGAAACGGACATGTCGAGAATAATGCCTAGGGTTTCTATGTGCGGAACTCTAAGAAAAAGATTGTTAGATCCTTCCGCGAGAAATAAGGGTCTGCGGACAAGATGAAAATAGAACGAGAGGCGGCCGGACGTTCTAGGTCCTGCCTTGCTAGTATACCGCCTCAATTCTAAGTTCTTAAGCTAATAGGAGCTCTCTAGGTCTCCAATCTCGGATTTGCTTTCTCTCTTGATGAATTTCGCTCTGCCTTTCCTTCTCTCCCAAAGCTCCTTTATATACTCCTTCTTATGACGGTCTATTCTCCTTTTGGGCCGCGAAGCGGGCTTTTTCCATTTTCGTCGGCCTTCATGTTTATCGGAAAACTTGACATTTATCTTCGGGAAACTTGACATTTATCCTTCTGGAAATTTAGCATTTATCTTGTTATGTAAAGATAAACGTAAATCGTCGTATCTATCTCAGATAATCGTAAATGGATTGTCCGATCGCATTCGGTCCCTTTCGGGCCGTTTCTAGGACTTCTGTTGTTTTCTACGATTTCTTCGGAAGATCTTCAATCCTTCGTAGAATTGAGATGTGTGGTGTCTTAGATAACCATCATCGTTTCGTATGAATAATTTAAGATCTTCCTTTCCGTTGATATCTTACGAGTTTCCGAAGTGTTTCCGACGATCTTAGTTTGGAGTAAGAACGGGAGTTTTGTACGCGGAATCTCAATGATTCATTCCGCAAGGACTCGGGAAAGATTCAAAGTACAGAATTCTGACGGCCAGGGCATGGGACTTGTGCACGGAAGATTGTCGCTCGAAGACCCGAGCCAGCACGCGCGCTAAGCGCCCGGCGCCTACGGGCAGCACGGGCGCTAGGCGCCCGGCGCCTAGAGGCAGCACGGGCGCTAGGCGCCCGGCGCCTAGAGGCAGCACGGGCGCTAGGCGCCCGTCGCCTAGAGGCAGCACGGGCGCTAGGCGCCCGGCGCCTAGAGGCAGCACGGGCGCTAGGCGCCCGGCGCCTAGAGGCAGCACGGGCGCTAGGCGCCCGGCGCCTAGAGGCATCATGTGCGTCTCGGCGAGGGCTTCGATTTGATATCTTACTCGTTTTCTGGGTCCTCACGGTTTGAGAGAACGGGCTCTTTGAAGTTTCCCGGCGGCTAGGACCAGCAAGGGCGGCTAGGACCAGCACGGGCGCTAGGCGCCCGGCGCCTAGAGGCAGCACGGGCGCTAGGCGCCCGGCGCCTAGAGGTAGCACGGGCGCTAGGCGCCAGGCGCCTAGAGACAGCACGGGCGCTAGGCGCCCGGCGCCTAGAGGCAGCACGGGCGCTAGGCGCCCGGCGCCTAGAGGCATCATGTGCGTCTCGGCGAGGGCTTCGATTTGATATCTTACTCGTTTTTTGGGTCCTCACGGTTTGAGAGAACGGGCTCTTTAAATTTCCCGGCGGCTAGGACCAGCAAGGGCGGCTAGGACCAGCACGGGCGCTAGGCGCCCGGCGCCTAGAGGCAGCACGGGCGCTAGGCGCCCAGCACCTAGAAGCAGCACGGGCGCTAGGCGCCCAGCGCCTAGAGGCAGCACGGGCGTTAGGCGCCAGGCGCCTAGAGGCAGCACGGGCGCTAGGCGCCCGGCGCCTAGAGGCAGCACGGGCGCTAGGCGCCCGGCGCCTAGAGGCAGCACGGGCGCTAGGCGCCCGGCGCCTAGAGGCAGCACGGGCGCTAGGCGCCCGGCGCCTAGAGGCAGCACGGACGCTAGGCGCCCGGCGCCTAGAGGCTGCACGGGCGCTAGGCGCCCGGCGCCTAGAGGCAGCACGGGCGCTAGGCGCCGGGCGCCTAGAGGCAGCACGGGCGCTAGGCGCCCGGCGCCTAGAGGCATCACGTGCGTCTCGGCGAGGGCTTCGATTTGATATCTTACTCATTTTTTGGGTCCTCACGGTTTGAGAGAACGAGCTCTTTGAAGTTTCAAGGCGGATTCTTTGTCGTTCGGCCTGTCCAAACTTAGATTACTTCCCGTTTCTTCCGTATACTTTCGTATGGTCGTGTCATCTTAGCTACGGACCTAATGTCTCTCGGTTCTTCTTGATTGTATCATCGAAGTTTTACGACTAAATCTTATTTGGTTTTCTTGTAAAGTTTATCGTGTAAATCAAGAACGATCGACTTTAACATAGGTTCTTTAAGCTATACGACTTGTCTTGCTTTCGACACTTGTTTTATGGAAAGTCCGTGTATGATAAATAGTTTTAGCCGTTGATTTCGAGAGAACCGTTTTTGACCCCAACAGTTAGCCCCCCAGCCTGTAAGACGCGGAGACGATCTTGCGGGCGGAAGATTATGAGTTGAAAGTCGAAATTTGTGGCTAAGAATATTTCATTGCGGACATCCACATCATCTTTGATTGGCGATCTTGAACGTGACGTCGGAAAGACCGTGAGTTCGTTGCTCAATGTGAAGAAAGAGAAGAACATATGTCCTCGAAAGTCCGTCGTCTTCAAGAGAAGATTCAGAATCTTGAGGAGACGGGGACTCGCAAGTTTGACGGAGAGGACTTCGACTCGATTCTCGCTGGTCTGAAACCCGTGTGCACCCTTGTCCCGGATTCGGAGGGTTCGGAGGACCAGGACTACGCAGTCAAGGATCGTGAAGCCGGCGCATATGAAACATGCAGCGGTGGTGCGACCAATGGAGGCGACGGTGAGACCGTTCCTACTTTGGGTGAGTTTTGAGGATGAAGGTGATGCTCCGGGGAGCGTCTAGGTTTATCAATCCTTTCAGAGATTTTTATTTTGATTGTGTTTCGGCCGTTAAGAGGCCATGATGTACATTTGTGGGACTGGCCGTTGGTGGCTTCCAATCCCGGCCCTTTTCAGGGCATCTGTTGAACTCTGCGGCTCAATCTTTATAAAATATTAATGTTGCGTTTTCAGAACTTCTGTCTATCAAAGTTAGAGGGACAGGGTGTGAGTTGTCGTCTCATTCCTGCCTCCCTGATGATCACCGTATCCGTCGTTTGTACAAAGCGAGATTTTCCTGCGGTTTACGATTTACGCGAAAATTCGTGGAAACGTACAGACTTGAGTGAAGAGACAAGTTTTGGGATCTCGCGTCGTTGACGCTTTGCCTTTGAGATGTTAAGATACCAGCAAGGCTGGGTTTAGGGCAAGACCTAGGTTTACTCTCAGACTGAGGCTGTGCGATGACAAATCGGCTTTCGTTTTGCCTGTTTTTGATTTTAACCTGATTCGTACCGTTTTAAAATCCGCGAAGTGGTATCGGCTTACATGATTTGTCTGGGCACGAATCGAGCTACTTCCTTTACGAAGTGCTGAACCAAATTTGGATTTTTTGTATAGCGCGCTATGGGATCCTTGTCGGATGTAAAAGAGCCTACCCTTAGGTGGCTTGTCTGTTTAGGACGTTAGAGTTCGTTTGTTGTGATCAGCAACAACGATATGATGCCGTTTAGAAGGCGTATGAAGGTTTTAATCGAAAAACGAAGGTTCAGGCACGAAGCGACGTCTCGCAGTGCTTTGAAGTTTGTTTTTCTTATGCCATAAAGGACTATGGGCTTTAAGAAATCGCGGAACATTTCCGGGCGATAGTTTATGATTTATTTGGTGGATACTGGATCCATTGTTGAGGCCGTTTAGCGATTGGCGAGTTTGTTTGCGAAGAGTTTCGAAAATTCGGTTTCTGTGTTTGTAAAGAGTTTCAAAAATCCGGTTTCTTCAAAAAACGTGGGATTATACAAGCATACACATTTCAAATGTGTACGAGTTAATTTTCCCTTGTGCCGCACTTCAAATGTTCGCGGGCTTGGAGATGTTTTGCGAATGTCCGTAGTCAGAAACTGTTGTTTCAGTTTGGACGTGCAAGTTATAAAATTTTGATCGAGGAATTAGGACCAGGGGTCGCGTATATTTGACCCAGGGAGAAGCGTCTACCTTCGCTTTGTTTCGCGAAGTGTTGGCCTTCCAGGATTTTAAGGACGACTCGTATAACTCTTGGAGCTTTGTCACGAGTGTTTATTTTCATGCTTTGTTTACGGGGCGTATAGAACTTAATCAGTCGATGTTAAGTTCAAATTTTTCCGTTAACCGTATGGCTGTTAGGACTGATTTTATTACGAGAAATTCATCGCATGATTTCCGCTTTTGGGCTATGCGACAGAGTTGCTCACGTAAATGGTCGCTTGGAGTTTTATGACAAATCGTGGATTATCGTTTGGCCCTTAAGTGATTGGAGCGGCGATCGTTCAGCTGTTTTGTCTTGGCGTGAAGGCTGTGTTCAGCCGTTTAACTAAGGAGTTGGTAAACGATCAGACTGTGATCCTTTCGCATTAAGGTCATATTGGTTCACGATTGTTCTTAATGGTGATGCCGAATTCAGGTTCGGGCTTTATGGAAAGGCGTAGTCGGCCGATGGCCGAATAGCGTTCGTTGAGATAGACATGCAAATCTTAGCGGAGTTTTCCGAGTTATGGGTTACAGGGGAAATGTTTCCGCTTTGATTTCGTCTTTTGGCGAAAGTTGCTTCGAATTACTCATGGAGTTTTACCGAAGGTTATTCCGTTAATTTTGTAGCTCACCGTCGTGCTATCAGTCTGACGTTGTACGAGTTTCTTGTCGCGAGATTGCAACAAGAGACGGTGTAGAGTTTTCAAGACTATGTTTGTAACGGTTTGACCACGCCGTTATGCCGCTAGCGTTTCAGACGAATCTTAGAGTGCCGTTTGCCTTTTGAAAGGAATTTTTTCTTTATGAAGTAGAATGAGTATGCCAAGGACGCGTGGCGATCGTTTCTCGGTTTTTCGAGAGATTAGATCGGTTTGCGCGTTCCGCCTAGACAGTCAAGGAACAATAGAACGAAACTGGAAGAAAATGCCTAAGACTTAGCTTGCTAGACTATCCACCTAGGTTCTAAGTTCCCTAAATTTTACGACAGTTTACAAGACGTTCTCATTCCTTTCCTACGGAAAAATTAAAACCTTGATAAAATTTTCTAAGTCGGACGCACCTTAGTCTCATTGATTACTCGAGATTGCCTCATGTCCGTTCCTCTTTGTCTTCTAACGTTTCATTGTCAAAGGTCTTCGAAAAGTCTGACACTGAATCGAGAATCGATTTTTGATAAAACTCGAAGGAACAGTGCAGAATCGTTGCAGAATCGTTGAAGCAAAGGGAGGAGAAGTAGGCAAAACTCGAAGAAGGCTAAGGTGGGTAGACAAGTGAAAACGATTGGCAAGACGTCACTTGAGTGAGGCTTCTTGTTTCGCGAGCTGGTCAGGTCAAGAAGCTTGCGATCTTGTTATACTTCACGAATGATGTTTCGTAAAATATTGCCGAGCTTTTATTTAACGAGAGTTATTCAACAAAATGTTGTCGAGTTAATTTTACGGAAACTGTTTCGTAAAATGTTGTCGAGTTTAATCGTGCAGAAACTGTCTCGTGAAGTATTGTCTAGGATTATTTTACGAAAGGTGCAAAGTATTTGGTTGGACTATCGTCGGGATGGTTTTGTGAGGATTTGCCGCGTTCGCCGAATGTTTTGTTGTCCGGAGACCAGCACAGCGCGGGCGCGTTAGCCGCCCGGCGCCTAGGGACAGCACGGGCGTTCTAGCCGCCCGGCGCCTAGGGACAGCACGGGCGTGCTATCCGCCCGGCGCTTAGGGACAGCACAGGCGTGCTAGCCGCCCGGCGCCTAGGGACAGCACGGGCGTGCTAGCCGCCCGGCGCCTAGGGACAGCATGGGCGCTAGGCGCCCTTCGCCTAGAGGACAGCACGGGCGTGCTAGCCGTCTGGCGCCTAGGGACTGCGCGGGCGTGCTAGTCGCCCGGGACTGTGCTTCCTTGCGGGACCTGCCTGTTTTTCTCGGTTTTTTTAAAGGTTTCTCGATCGACACTTAGTCTTTCGAGGTTTCTTTAATTGTTTTTCCGAGATTTTTGGACATCGATTTCATCATGATCCCAGCATGGAGTTGCTTCTTAAAATGTTGCTGACCTTCTATTTTACGAGAGTTATTTTGCAAAATGTTATCGAGTTAATTTTACGAAAACTGTTTTGTAAAATGTTGTGGAGTTTAATCATGCAAAAGGTGTCTCGCGAAATACTTTCGAGGATTTATTTTACGAAAGGTGCTTCGTAAAACGTGTTCGAATTTTAACATTAGAAACGCTGATCGGTAACCCGATCAGTCGTGCTTTCTATTTCCTGAGTAATCTGGGGTTTCTTCGCGATCTCCAGGAGAACAAGTCTTGCTTTTCTGGGAATTTCTCAAACTCGGTAATTAGACCGTCATATCAGTCTTGGGCTCGATCCTACTCTAAAATCGTATGTGGGCCGTTTAGCCGCGATTCGGGCCCCTCTTGGGCCGTCTTGGGACTTAGACGTTTTTACGATTTTTCTTTAGAAAAAGCCGCTGGTTTTTCCGAAAGGATTTCGATTCCCCGTATAGTTAAGGCAACTGGTGTTCAAGCTAACCATAGCCGTTGTATACGGCAGGCAGGAATCCGTCTCGACTACCAAGTCATTTTTTGAATTTTTCCGAGCGAGGGGGGATCGTGTCCATGGACCCGAGGACCGTGTTGCAGGAACTTGGACGGGGGCGCATGGTTGATAGGACCCAAACCTGGTCAGGATGGTCCGTTCTCAGGACGTTTGTCCGTAAGATGATAATCTTAGATAACCGTTTGCATAAGCGTTGGTCGTAGGAGCAGTCACTGCTGAAGTTGTTTTACCAGCGTCGATGTAAGCTGCGAGTTTGTCTTTCATATTTCCAGACATTGTTTTGATCAATCGTTTTGCGGCCGTAAGAGTAAGAGTAATCCGTCCTCTCCTCCTTCTAGTGCCAAACTGTGGGAACCGAAATTCGCACTGTCGATTTTGATAAGTAAAAACGGAGGAAAGCCAAGTTAACCCGACTTTCCCTGAAGGCCCGGATTCTCTGCGACAGCCAACGACAAGTGACCGAACAAGTGCGGAAGATATGGAAAGATAACGAAGATCGTAAATCGTACAAAAGGGGTTTTGTTAAGAGTTGGGACTGGACCTTAAGGAAGGCTGCCTACGTACCCCTTTCGAGGATCAAGTCGGACGTAGTTCAGTTGGAAGGGTTTGAACAAGAGATCGAACTGCCTGGCGGAGTTCGTCTAGTATGAGCGTTTGTCATAGAAACGGACATGTCGAGAATAATGCCTAGGGTTTCTATGTGCGGAACTCTAAGTAAAAGGATTGGTAGATCCTTCCGTGAGAAATAAGGGTCTGCGAACAAGATGAAAATAGAACGAGAGGCGGCCGGACGTTCAAGGTCCTGCCTTGCTAGTCTACCGCCTCAATTCTAAGTTCTTAAGCTAATAGGAGCTCTCTAGGTCTCCAATCTCGGATTTGCTTTCTCTCTTGATGAATTTTGCTCTGCCTTTCCTTCTCTCCCAAAGCTCCTTTATATACTCCTTCTTATGACGGTCTATTCTCCTTTTGGGCCGCGAAGCGGGCTTTTTCCATTTTCGTCGGCCTTCATGTTTATCGGGAAACTTGACATTTATCTTCGGGAAACTTGACATTTATCCTTCTGGAAATTTAGCATTTATCTTGTTATGTAAAGATAAACGTAAATCGTCGTATCTATCTCAGATAATCGTAAATGGATTGTCTGATCGCATTCGGTCCCTTTCGGGCCGTTTCTAGGACTTCTGTTGTTTTCTACGATTTCTTCGGAAGATCTTCAATCCTTCGTAGAATTGAGATGTGTGGTGTCTTAGATAACCATCATCGTTTCGTATGAATAATTTAAGATCTTCCTTTCCGTTGATATCTTACGAGTTTCCGAAGTGTTTCCGACGATCTTAGTTTGGAGTAAGAACGAGAGTTTTGTATGCGGAATCTCAATGATTCATTCCGCGAGGACTCGGGAAAGATTCAAAGTACAGAATTCTGACGGCTAGGGCCTGGGACTTGTGCACGGAAGATTGTCGCTCGAAGACCCGAGCCAGCACGGGCGCTAGGCGCCCGGCGCCTAGAGGCAGCACGGGCGCTAGGCGCCCGGCGCCTAGAGGCAGCACGGGCGCTAGGCGCCCGGCGCCTAGAGGCAGCACGGGCGCTAGGCGCCCGGCGCCTAGAGGCAGCACGGGTGTTAGGCTCCCGGCACCTAGAGGCAGCACGGGCGCTAGGCGCCCGGCGCCTAGAGGCAGCACGGGCGCTAGGCGCCCGGCGCCTAGAGGCAGCACGGGCGCTAGGCGCCCGGCGCCTAGAGGCAGCACAGGCGCTAGGCGCCCGTCGCCTAGAGGCAGCACGGGCGCTAGGCGCCCGGTGCCTAGAGGCAGCACGGGCGCTAGGCGCCCGGCGGCTAGAGGCATCATGTGCGTCTCGGCGAGGGCTTCGATTTGATATCTTACTCGTTTTCTGGGTCCTCACGGTTGAGAGAACGGGCTCTTTGAAGTTTCCCGGCGGCTAGGACCAGCACGGGCGGCTAGGACCAGCACGGGCGCTAGGCGCCCGGCGCCTAGAGGCAGCACGGGCGCTAGGCGCCCAGCGCCTAGAGGCAGCACGGGCGCTAGGCGCCAGGCGCCTAGAGGCAGCACGGGCGCTAGGCGCCCGGCGCCTAGAGCCAGCACGGGCGCTAGGCGCCCGGCGCCTAGAGGCAGCACGGGCGCTAGGCGCCCGGCGCCTAGACGCAGCACGGGCGCTAGGCGCCCGGCGCCTAGAGGCTGCACGGGCGCTAGGTGCCCGGCGCCTAGAGGCAGCACTGGCGCTAGGCGCCCGGCGCCTAGAGGCAGCACGGGCGCTAGGCGCCCGGCGCCTAGAGGCATCACGTGCGTCTCGGCGAGGGCTTCGATTTGATATCTTATTCGTTTTCTGGGTCCTCACGGTTTGAGAGAACGGGCTCTTTGAAGTTTCAAGGCGGATTCTTTGTCGTTCGGCCTGTCCAAACTTAGATTACTACCCGTTTCTTCCGTATACTTTCGTATGGTCGTGTCATCTTAGCTACGGACCTAATGTCTCTCGGTTCTTCTTGATTGTATCATCGAAGTTTTACGACTAAATCTTATTTAGTTTTCTTGTAAAGTTTATCGTGTAAATCAAGAACGATCGACTTTAACATAGGTTCTTTAAGCTATACGACTTGTCTTGCTTTCGACGCTTGTTTTATGGAAAGTCCGTGTATGATAAATAGTTTTAGCCGTTGATTTCGAGAGAACCGTTTTTGACCCCAACACTACCTGTGTGTTTGCTTGAGGACAAGCAAAAGGTTAAGTCTGGGGGAGTTGATATACCATGATTTTGACCCACTTTTACTCATGGTATTTATATGATTTTACTATATATATCTATGTTTTGGAGTCTTTTAGGTATGTTTTCAGGTTCAATGGCATTTTGGAGTAAAGTGGCGTTTTAGGTGCCATTTGGAGCTTAAAGGAGAGTTTTCCCGAGATGACTTGAAGATCAGACATCGAGGTCGATATCCAGAGTTACATATCGATCGATACACATCTCGTGTAATCGATCGATGACGCATTTGAAGAAATGACGACGAGATACTCCATCGATCGTGCAGAAGAAGGAAGAATATTCTCAATCGACTTGAAGCCCAAGATGTCTCAATATTACTATAATGCCCCTGACAATTTTTTAACCTAATTGTACTCAATATTTATACCTTTGCCTATGTGTTTTGGCAAAGTGAAGCTTTTACAACATATCATTGTTCTAGTACTTCTACTTATCAATAAAGTATTCTTTTCATCTTAATTTTGTTCTCATCTAAGGTTATAGGATTCTAGGTTTAGAAGAAAGATACAAAGAGATTTGTTATCCCGAGGAACTTGATTGTTCGGTCTTCTAAATGAATCTCTATTATTACCTAGATGCTATGAATCTCTCAGTCATGTCTGAGTAAATTCCTTTGTTAGATTTAGGGTTCAAATAGTTATGAGGGATTAGCCCCAACTATGGACTGTTGAGTTGTATACTCATTATCCTGATGAACCCTAATGCTTATTCTAGAATAGATAACTAGAATATGATCTTGGAATTGATTTAATCCATAAATCAATCTCCTGACATCATCTTGAATAAGCTAAGATCCTCTAGGGATAAGCGAGAGCCGGTCTATGATCTTGGTGAACATATATTCGATTCGATCTAGAGCTATATCGACCGATACTCCAATAGAGTAATCGATCGACGACATACATATCGATCGATACAAGCTGTCAAACATCGATCGATATTGTCGCCAGACAGATCAATAGACGAGACTAGTAACGATATTTATTAGCCAACTCTAAAGAGTCGAAGTTCTTTAGTATATGCAAGCAACTCATTAAAACATTCATAGCATTATAATCCTGAACTAGCTGAATAGTAACCTTGAATCTAACTATTTCTCTTATTGATTACAACCCTCAAACACTCTCTTGAGCAATTAATCATTGCTCACAACTTGCAATTTACATTTAAACAATTTCAACCTAGCTTAGTCACTAAGGATTAAACATCTTTTGTGTTCTTTCGCTCCCCGTGAAATCGATCCCTAAGTACTACATCTGAACCTCTTATTTGAGATAGTAATTCACTCCTAGGGTAATTTAAGTGAGATCATCGCTTGCCCAACTTCCAATTGAGTAGTCTCCGTCTCTTATATCCTTAGATGGTGTGTAAATGGATATAAAGTTGATAGGATCGCTTGATGTTTCATAGGGTCGTTTGAGCGATCGTCTTGGTTGCATATCGGGCGATGTAGGCTTGGTTACATCGGTCGATGCGTTGAATCTGAAGGTGTGGGAAGTGTGTCCATCTTCTTCTTCACGAATGAATCTGTACTCTGTAGCTCTTTTTTCCTCGTAATATTCATCGTATTCCTCCTCTAGAGGTATGTAGTCGTCCGGTTCTGATGTAGCTGGTTCAAAATCGGGTGTTGATGCTAGGGTTTCAGCGTTGTTCCTCCAAAAGGGCTGTCTATCGATCGATGTAGTGGTAGCTACATCGGTCGATGTTTGGGTACTAGTATCGGGCGATGGGATGTTTCTCTCATCGGTCGATGTAACCGGATCGGTTTCGTATTCAGCCATGGAATCGTACTCATGGGAACAGAAAGAAGCTGCTACGACCTTTGTTGTCTCCTTAGCTGGTAGCTTGATGACTTGGACGGGATCATAGAGGGTGGTGGGACTTATTAGGGTTAGGCAGAGCTTGTTGAACTTTAGGTCACAAACGGCTCCGACAGTGGCTAGGAAATCTCTTCCAAGTAGTAGTGATGTCTTGAAGTTAAGCTTGACATCCAGGACGTGGAAGTCTGTAGGGATGATGGCATCTCCAATCTGTACCTCAAGATTTCGAATTATGCCTCCAGAGTTCTGCTGAGAACAATCCACAAAGATGAATGTCTCATCAGTAGGCTCTATCTTCAGATGTAGGTGATCTGCCATGATCTTAGGTATGATGCTGACTCCTGATCCTATATCACATAAGGCACGAGGGAATTTGATGCCCCTGATGGAACATGGGACTGTGAACTTCCCTGGATCGCTCCTCTTCGGTAGTGTGATCCTCTTCTTCATATTGTCACGAACTTGGTGAAACATCCTCTTGATGTCTTCTTCTGTCTCCTTGGTCTCTCTGAAGAACATCCACAATCTATGAGAAAAGTAGGCTTCTTCAAAGGGTTTCTCTGCAGGGATCCTTAGAATACGTTTCCTGAAGTTTTCCATCTCTGCTTCATTAGCTTCCCTTTTAAGGTGCTTTGCAATCTTCTCTTTCCTTTTTCGTAAGACTCTTCCTAGGTTTTCCTTTTCTAGCTCCATGGGTTCAATGATGTCCGTGGGTTTCTTCAGTATTGCTGTAGGAAGGGATTTGGAATGTTTGGACTGCTCCCGGAGTGTATTAAGTCGTGCTACATCGATTTTGGGTAGTTGCACTCGGCGGTGTGGGATAGTATATCGATCGATGGCTCCACTGCTGTGTGTCGGTCGATATCGGTGTCTCCAGATCGGTCGATGGAAAGGTTCCTGTATCGATCGATGGGGTCTGAAGGCTGGTCGTGGGTGTTTGGCTGCAAAGGCTTCGTGTGACATGATTTTGATTGAATTGCACTCGTTGGAGGGTTCCTCGAAGTCTATCGATCGATACTTATCAAAATTTATCGATAGCTTTGCTTTTGGTGATATCGATCGATGTCGAGCCGATAACATCGATCGATATGAGTCAAATCCGGCCACGGGCGAGGTCTCTTCTGTCGATTTGTGCAGCTCATCCTGGGGAACTTCCTCCCAGAAATCATCATCTATGATGGCATTGAAGTGGTGATGAGTAGTAGGCTCTCCTGGTGCTCTTGCTAAGGCTTCTTGTTTCTTCAAAGCCTCTCCTGTTTGAACTACTTAAGTCTCCACTTTCTTCACATAGGTATTCAAAGTATCAAGCTTTGAATTTAGAGTGGTGTAGACAGAGTCAATCTTCCCATTGAAATCCACCTGGAGCTTCTGTTGTGTCTGTAGAACTCTTTCCAGCATTTCTTCTAGCTTGCTTTCCTTGGTGGGTGGGGGTGGTGGATTGGTGTAGAATGAGTTTCCGTAACTCCTGTTGTTGTTGGGGTTGCTGCTGTTGTAGGAGGGTTTCTGTGGACTGTAGTTGCTTCTCTGTCCTGAGAAATTTTTGTTTCCTCCCTGGTTTCCAGATCTCTGAAATCCAGCTCCACTGATCCAATTCACATCTTCGTCTACTTGATCCTCTGCGGTTTCTGCATCCTCAACTGAGCTAATCTGCTTGTTAAGTAGCTTCTGAACATTATCCAGCTGTGATTGAAATTCACTAATATGTTCCTTCCCAAGGAATGAGACAGATTTTGCTTTGACTATGTTCTTCGTGCTGTTGCTTGAAGCTAAGTTATCAATTAACTTCACAGCGTCATGTGGATTCCTTGTGCTGAAATTTCCTTCACTAGCAGTGTCCAGAGCCATTTGATACTTTAGAGCGATGCCTCTGTAGAAGGTGCAGAGTAGTTGTACGTTGTTGTATCCATGATGTGGGCAGTCGTGCTGGTAGGACTTGAATCTGTTCCAGGTATCTTTGAAAGATTCTCCAGGTTCCTGAGTAAATGTAGCAATTTTCCTCCTCCAGTCTTCAGCACGTGGCTCATCAAAGAAGTTACGCAAGAATGCGTTTTTCATGTCCTTCCAGGTAGTGAGAGAACCTGGTGGTAATTGTCGCAGCCACTGCAAAGCTTCTCCTGATAGAGAGTATTTGAAAAGCTTGCAGAAAAGATAGTCTTTAGGGACTCCGTTGGCTTTGATGGAAGATATAATATCTTCGTATCTCTCCAGATGATCCATAGGATGCTCATGAGATAACCCACAGAAGGGTATCTGTCCTACGAGACCGTAGTACTGCGGCTTGAGTTCGAAATCTCCTCTCTGAATAGCAGGAGGGCGGATGGCGGATCTGTTGGTATAGAACTGATCTGGACGGTTGTAATCTGCCAGGGTTCTAGCTCTGCTGGCTTCATTTGCAGGTTGGATGAAGTCCGTAGTGTCTTGCTCAGGAATGATTTCCTTTTGAGCATTCAGCTTCTGACCTGCTGCGTTACGCAGGTGACCATCTTGATCACGCAGGTCTCCATTCTCATCAGTTCTGAGAATAATAGGCGCTACCATGGCTCGTCGGGTGGTATCGATCGATGTTAGATGATCTATATCGATCGATGTATGGTAAAGAGTATCTGTCGACGGTTGGTTGTCGAGCGATGAAGTGGGGCGAGTACCGGTCGACGGAGAAGGTGTCTCGGTCGACTGTGGTAGAGCGGTATCGGTCGACGAACGGGTGGTGATGTCGATCGATGTCGGAGTATCGGTCGACAAGGTAGAGGTTATGTCGATCGATGTGGAACGTAAGTTTTTGCGGATGCTACGCTCCAAGCTGTGGGGGTCTTCTGAGTACACAAGTTGATGATTCTTGTTGCTTCTGGTATTGCTGGGCATGTACCTGAAAATCAAGAAAAAAATTTTGCGTCAGAAGGTGATTTAGCAAAAATTTAAATAACCTAGACCTAATCAGATTAAATCTAATGGCGATCTTAGCTCCCCGGCAACGGCGCCAAATTTGATCTCACTCAAATTACCCTAGGAGTGAATTACTCTCTCAAATAAGAGGTTCAGATGTAGTACTTAGGGATCGATTTCACGGGGAGCGAAGGAACACAAAAGATGTTTAATCCTTAGTGACTAAGCTAGGTTGAAATGGTTTAAATATAAATTGCAAGTTGTGAGCAATGGTTAATTGCTCAAGAGAGTGTTTGAGGGTTGTAATCAATAAGAGAAATAGTTAGATTTAAGGTTACTGTTCAGCTAGTTCAGGATTATAATGTTATGGATGTTTTAATGAGTTGCTTGCATATACTAAAGAACTTCGACTCTTTAGAGTTGGCTAATAACTATCGTTACTAGTCTCGTCTATTGATCTGTCTGCCGACAATATCGATCGATGTTTGATAGCTTGTATCAATCGATATGTGTGTCGTCGATTGATTACTCTATTGGAGTATCGGTCGATATAGCTCTAGATCGAATCGAATATATGTTCACCAAGATCATAGACCGGCTCTCGCTTATCCCTAGAGGATCTTAGCTTATTCAAGATGATGTCCGGAGATTGATTTATGGATTAAATCAATTCCAAGATCATATTCTAGTTAGCTATTCTAGAATAAGCATTAGGGTTCATCAGGATAATGAGTATACAACTCAACAGTCCATAGTTGGGGCTAATCCCTCATAACTATTTGAACCCTAAATCTAACAAGGGAATCTACTCAGACATGACTGAGAGATTCATAGCATCTAGGTAATAACAGAGATTCATTTAGAAGACCGAACAATCAAGTTCCTTGTGATAACAAATCTCTTTGTATCTTTCTTCTAAACCTAGAATCCTATAACCTTAGATGAGAACATAATTAAGATGAAAAGAATACTTTATTGATAAGTAGAAGTACTAGAACAATGATATGTTGTAAAAGCTTACTTTGCCAAAACACATAGGCAAATGTATAAATATTGAGTACAATTAGGTTAAAAACTCGTCAGGGGCATTATAGTAATATTGAGACATCTTGGGCTTCAAGTCGATTGAGAATATTCTTCCTTCTTCTGCACGCTCGATATCGATCGATGGTACTAAGTGTACATCGATCGATGGAGTATCTCGTCGTCATTTCTTCAAATGCGTCATCGATCGATTACACGAGATGTGTATCGATCGATATGTAACTCTGGATATCGACCTCGATGTCTGATCTTCAAGTCATCTCGGGAAAACTCTCCTTTAAGCTCCAAATGGCACTTAAAACGCCACTTTACTCCAAAATGCCCTTGAACCTGAAAACATACCTAAAAGACTCCAAAACATAGATATATATAGTAAAATCATATAAATACCATGAGTAAAAGTGGGTCAAAATCATGGTATATCAATTACCTTGAACAGAAAACCCTTGAAGAGAAAGGTCTTCGTATTTCATGCGAGCGGCGTCGTTTTCGTGACGGCTTGTCGGAGCACCCACCGGGAAGTGATCGAACACAAACAGCGCTCGGGTAGTAGTGAGACGCTGATTATAGGAGAGATAAGGAGAGGGAGCGGAAGGGTTAAAAATCACCATGATTCACCGAGAGAGAGAGAGAGAGAGAGAGAGAGAGAGAGGACACTAAAACGTCGCATGGCGTAGTAAACACACCACCCTTTGCTTTTTGAAGGCCGAAGCCGACAAGCCAACCAAGGCCCAAAACCAACCAAGGCCCAAAAGTCATTAGCGGAGCGTAGGGCAGACTGACAGCAATTAAAGAGCAACCCATATTAATATGTTTACAAAAGGAAAATTATTTTTATAAAAACCAAATACAAATACGAAATATTTTATTTTATACTCACAAAAGAACTATTATAAGATTTTGTAAACACTTCAAATATCAGTCCTTTTAGCTGTTGCCTTTGGCCAATGTTTCCTTGCTATTTAATTTCTGTGAGTTATGTCGAAGATAATTATTCCACCAATAACCTAACCACTGTTTCCTTGCTATTTAATTTGTTATCTACGGGTTTTTTGGGGGCTCTGGATTCTCCTTTATTTTATATATTTATTATATATGATACTAAATGTAAAAGACAAAAACCGAAAGAAAGTTGAACCTGGTTGTACCGGAAATACCCTGTTTTTTGTGTAAGGAGAGATGTGCTTTATTTAAAGATTTTTCTCGTATTTAAATTTGTATTTGAGATTAACATCTCCAATGGTTTTGCTTCCTTTTTTGCTTCAAAAATTCACTTTATTCAGAATGAAGCAGCAAAATGAGCACATCTTTCTCCAATGGTTTACTTGGCTTTGACAAAAGATAAGAATAAATCATGTATGACAACTCATTACTCGTTTTGGATTACATCATCCGACGCTTTTCTCTTCCGAGTAGCTTCACCATTCGCAGTAATAGTGATGTATCTCAACAGAACTCAAACCAAACTGATGTATTCCCAATTCGAGTAGCTTCACCAAATCAATTTCATTTTGATATATCTCAACAAAACTCAAACCGACGTCGTATTGGCGTTAAAAATATACAAATTCAGTATTATGTGTCAGAAAATCAGCAGCTTCATGGACTCGTTACCTAAATCAGCCCAATACTCAGCTGATGGCTTGCCAATACTCTCCTCTGTTTCGCTTGAAATCATTAAGGATGAAAGAGTAATTGTAAGCTTTTTGACAGAACGGTGGAGGAGTCACGTGCCTTGCATTTCAGTTCTAGTGTTCGTCTTCCGAATCCCTTCGATTCAACGGCCAGTTTTGGTTCTCCGTTACAGATCTTGTATTCATCAGTACCCATCAGACGATCTCAGCGAAGTTTGGCTTCTTCTTGCCATAAGGTGAAGGATTCGAAAAACTAAATTTTAGCTTCTTCTTCGCCTTTTTCTTAATTTTTAGATTACCAATTTTTCCTAATTTGGGCTCCTTTGATATTATTGCCAACAGGTGAATATTATGGAGTTCCCTCGAAGTTTGTTTTCTGACGAAACGAGGCCAAATCCAAATAATTTTATAAATTACAGCTCTACTTTCAAGACCGTCAAAGCAGTCAAAGATGTAGTTAGTGCTGAAGTGTGGGAGCATGTTGAAAAATCTCCACTCGGGGTAATTATCAAGTACGTGAATCTGGAGTTCGCATGAAGCTCAAAATTGGTACATTACATTCTTTCAAGACAACTCTATTGCAGAAAAAAACATGAGATTTGGTTTTTGATAGAAAAACAGCATGTCCGTTTCTCGTTATTTGAGTTTGAAGATATCACAGGTTTAAACTGTGGTCCAATACCTAATACAATGGTAGTGGAAGATGTGGAGAAAAGTAATAGTTTTTGGGCGCTGTTCAACCTGAAACGATCCCGATCAACCCCAAGCGCTGAGGACATATGTGCACTCTGTCGTCTGTATCCTGATGTTTGCAAATCTTGGTGTAAGGAAGACCAGATTAGGCTGTGTTATTTGGCAATCTTGACAGGCGGTTTACTTGGCCTTGATCGAAGAGAACCTATCCCTCCTGCTCAAGCAAAGCTTCTTATGGATTTGGAGATTTTCGAGAAGTATCCCTGGGGAAGAGTGGCTTTCGTTGAACTTGTCAACCAGATTAAGACCAAAACAGAGAGTGGTGACATCAAGCAGGCTTGTTATGTCTGCAAGGGGTTCGTGCAAGTGATCCAGGTTTGGGCGTACGCTTATATACCCTGTCTTGGAGAAGCAATTGGGCGTCCTATCAGTTCAAGTGGTCCATCGTTACTAAGGTTCAAAGGTTCGAATGGAAAGCTCTCCTTGGGTAATAAATTCCAAAACGCGAAGGTATGTTAACATCGTATGGATTCATCAAAACTTTGTATTTTAATTTCTATTGACAAACACTTTGTGTAATTTGTTGTATAGGTAACTTGTATGTGTCCGAGAATCATGAATGAAGTTCATCCTGGTTGGGAACACCGAGATGAGGATCCTGAGATTGACAATCTTTTGGAGTTCCTTAGCCAAGGCAATTCCCTGAGTATCATTACTTGGCAAGCCTTGCCGGAGTACCCACTGACACCGATGATATCTAATAACAAGCGTAGGCGTGTTGCAAGCCAGCAGAAATCGAAGAAATCAAAGAAGCTGACAAGCAGAGAGCAAGAGAATGCAGTAGATGGAGGTGAAAACTCTTGTGACATTGCAGAAAATGAAGACCAAGTAGAAAGCGATGCTGATGAAGGAAAATACTTTATACAACGGAGGCAGACCCTAGAGAGATTGTTTTCTATGGAGCGTCCAGACGTAGGTACCCTTCAAAATCTAACATCTAAAATAGCCGCATTGGAACAGATGGATCCGTTTGTACATCTTCTGAAAAGGGTGACCCGTTTGGAAGAAAGTGCGCGAGTCCCAAATCTCAGTCTCGTACCAACGGAGGTATGTGAAAAGACCATTGAAGCGTTTGGCTGTGACGTTGTTACTGTTTCCGTAATTATGCATTGGTAAGTTATTTTTTATTTCCCATAAATGACAGAATAAAGAAGCAAGCACGGAAGGAGGGAACATAGTTGAAACAAAAAAAATGTCCCAGATGTGAGAGAACCAGAAATAGATGAATACTGCGACACAAGAAAAAGACAGCGCCTGTCAAAGGAGGAAGAAGATGACATTGTAAATGAGTCCGCGAAAACTCTTACGCTAATGGGCTCCACAACTTTATTAGTTGGTACAGAAGATAATCACCTGAAGTCACTTGATGATGCAAAGGTCCAACCACTTACGGGAAATGAAGATGAACCCCACAAAGCCTCATCCAACATCATTACGCCAAGTAAACCCCTTAGGAAGAGTGCAAGGGTTGCGGCATTGTCCAAAAAATCAAATACTAACTACTTGGTTGTGTATGGCCCAGTTGATAAAGCAAAGGTGAAGGCATTGAACGCTTTCGTAAAAACAAAGTAAGTATCTTCTGCTACCCAAGTCCCTTTTGGTTAAAAAAAAAAACTTGGTCTAAGTTGATGTAGCTGTCGGTCTTCGGCAGGAGAGATTCCACATATCTGCCTGGTGATGGTTTGATGGTGAAAGATTTTTTCAAAAGATTTCATACGCCGAGGGGTTGTTTGACAGATACGGTAAGTCATCGAGGTTCTTAATACCCTCGCAATGTGTACGTAATGCTAAGCTTATTATATCCCCTTGTACAGGAACTTGACGTACCCTTAGCGATGTACAGACTAAGGTTCTCCAAAAATCCAAGTGATTTCATATCTCCAAGGATTGCAATTATGGACGCAGTATTCCCAACGTGGTGTAGTAGTAGCTACAAGGAGTGGTTAAGAGATCAGTCGAAACTACCTACGGAAGCCTTTGATTACTACATCGGTAAGAGACCAACAATTAGCCCAACCGGGAAGCAATGGGGAAGAGATGTCGATACACTATATTCAGTTCTGATGGTAGATAACTGTCACTGGGTGTTGATGGTCAGTTCTTTCCTGGACCGGACTATCAAAATCTATGATAGTTCAACCGATTTGATTGACAAGGAGACTATCAAGGAGGCGGCGATACCTTTTGCTCAAATGATTCCTGCCGTCTTGTATACTTACGCTGATGCTGAAGTTAAGCAGGTTATGGACACAGCCATGTATTCCATCCAGTTTGTAACAGATGGGGTTCCGCAAAGCAAACCCCCTCACGGAAACTGTGGAATTTACGCTGTCAAATTCCTTGAGTGTTTAGTAATGGGTGTACCATTTGCGGATGAACATCTTCGTGATTCTAATATGTCGATAATGAGGAGGAAACTTGCTGCAGAGATGTACGATGAAACAAGGCAGGTTTTTGAAGATACGCGTTAGATACCATACAGCACGTGTTAGATAGGATAAACCAAATTTGTATGAATAGCGGTTTTACTGTTTTAAAGTTCATTTTTCTTTTTTAAACATGTTTTCCAGTTATTTTCACTTTGTTACAAACATCTCAGTCGTCAATTTACTATTATTTTATTATATTTATAGTTCACATGGGCCCTTAACTCTATTTTAGAGTCAAAATTGGCTTTGGCTGGTGATGTTGCTCTTAGAATTTCTTAGGTGTACCCAGTTATACGGGTAGGGATGTATATATACACATTTTAATGGGACCAGATAGTTACTTACCATCTCCAATGTATTTCTCTATTTTTACCTCTATTTTAGAGGAACTCTATAATAGAGATGTGTTTTGCTCCAATGTATTTCTCTAAAATAGAGATCTCTAAAATATAAAGCAAAAAATAGAGGAATGCTATTTCTTCCTCTATAAATAGAGGTAAAAATAGAGATCTCTATTATAGAGGAAGAAATAGAAGTGGGTTGGAGCAATTTTACTTCTAATTGCTATTATAGAGGTGAAAATAGAAATGAGTTGGAGATGCTCTTAGAATTTCTTAGGTGTACCTAGTTAGTTATACATGGCAACGCAACGGCCTGTGATCGGTAGGGGATCTTAATCCCTTTAAAATTGGCCAAGCGGTCGCAGTCCTTGATCTCCGCTTGCCATTAGCCTGCGAAAGATTTTACGGTCTTGCCAGTGTTTCTTTTTTTTGTATTTTTCAGTCCTGACAGTGATACTAGGGTCCTAAACGACCTTCTTCAAGCTAAAATAATTTTAAAAACTTTCGCAGGAAAAGAAATAATAACGATATTCATATGAATAAGTGTATTACATTTTTGGAAAAAAAAACACTGGCAGATATTTTAATAAAAGGATTAACATCTAAATCAGTGTATTTCATTATATTCATAAGAATAAGTGTATTTTAATTTGTTGTATCTTTAATAAAGGGATTAACATCTAAATGATTCTGCGCTGACAGGTGGATTACAATAGAGAGTAAATTCAATTTACTAGTACTTTAATATATTTGAAGGAGTAATTGTGGATATGGGCTTATCTCATATTGCGAAATATCTCATATTTATATGGGCTTATCCTGTTTTTCCGATCTGCCATTACTAGCAAGCCCTGCGAGGTACATACAAGCTACTCGCATACAAGCTATTTTCAGACCAACACGCAAGCCCTGCTTATTTCAACTGTTCTTCTCCCTCCTCAATTTTGTCGTCCTCTTCACTCAGCATCTTCCTCTTCACTCTACCAGGGAAACAAATGTTCCAAAATTTATGTGATTGAAAAAGTTATGTTTCTGGGTCTCTGTTTCTGTGTAATTTGTTTGCTTATGAATTTGTGTTAGGGTTCCTGCGTACTTTTTCTTAATTTCTGTGTAATTTGTTAGATAAAACCTTCGCCTTTTTCAAATGTTTTGCTTTAAATAGCCCTGCGAGTACAGGCAAGTCATTCTCAGGACACGCAAGCCCTGCTTCTTTCAACCGTTTCTTGTCCCTTCTCAACTTTTTCGCCCTCTTCACTTCAGCGTCTTCTAGATAACTCTACCAGGGAAACACCTGCTTCGGCCTTTATGTCATGGAGGTAATCTTTCTCGATCTCTGTTTCTGTGTAATTTGTTTGATTATAAACCTTCATTGCTCGATAAAACCTTCGCCTTTTTCAAAATTTCTGCTTTACCAAGCATTCCCAGGACACGCAAAGATTGAGCCTTTCTGGGTCTCTGTTTCTGTGTAATTTGTTTGGTTATAAACTTGTGTTGGTGTTTCTGTGTAATTTGTCTGATTAAAGCTTCGCCTTTTTCAAGTGTTTTGTTTTACATATCCCTGCGAGTACAGGCAAGCCTTGCTTACTTGCTTTTCTTTCAACCGGTGCTTCTCCTGATATTAATGCCAACAGGTGAATACTATGGAGTTCCCTCGAAGTTTGTTTTCCGACGAAACAAGGCCAGATCCAAAGAATTTTATAAATTACAGCTCTACTTTCAAGACCGTAAAAGCAGTCAAAGATGTAGTTAGTGCTGAAGTGTGGGAGCATGTTGAAAAGTCTCCACTCGGGGTAATTATCAAGTACGTGAATCTGGAGTTCGCATGGAGCTCAACATTGGTTCATTACATTCTTTCAAGACAACTCTATTGCAAAAAAAAAACATGAGAATTGGTTTTGATAGAGAAACAGCCTGCCCGTTTCTCGTTATCACAGGTTTAAACTGTGGTCCAATACCTAATACAATGGTAGTGGAAGATGTGGAGAAAAGTAATAGTTTTTGGGCGCTGTTCAACCTGAAACGCTCCCGATCAACACCAAGCGCTGCGGACATATGTGCACTCTGTCGTCTGTCTCCTGATGTTTGCAAATCCTGGTGTAAGGAAGACCAGATTAGGCTGTGTTATTTGGCAATCTTGACAGGCGGTTTACTTGGCCTTGATCGAAGAGAACCTATCCCTCCTGCTCAAGCAAAGCTGCTTATGAATTTGGAGATTTTCGAGCAGTATCCCTGGGAAGAGTGGCTTTCGTTGAACTTTTCAACCAGATTAAGAGCAAAACAGAGAGTGGTGACATCAAGCAGGCTTCTTATGTCTGCAAGGGATTCGTGCAAGTGATCCAGGTTTGGGCGTACGCTTATATACCCTGTCTTGGAGAAGCAATTGGGCGTCCTATCAGTTCAAGTGGTCTATGCTTACTGAGGTTCAAAGGTTCGAATGGAAGGCTCTCCTTGGGTAATAGATTACAAAACGCGAAGGTATGTTAACATTGTGTGGATTCATCAAAACTTTGAATTTTAATTTCTATTGACAACCACTTTGTGTAATTTGTTGTATAGGTAACTTGTATGTGTCCGAGAATCATGAATGAAGTTCATCCTGTTTGGGAACACCTAGATGAGGATCATGAGATTGAAAATCTTTTGGAGTTCCTTCGGCAAGAAAAATCCCCGAGTACCATTACTTGGCATGCCTTGCCGGAGTACCCACTGACACCGATGATATCTAATAACAAGCGTAGGCGTGTTGCAAGCCAGCGGAAATCAAAGAAATCAAAGAAGTTAGCAAGCAGAGAGCAAGAGACTGCAGGAGATGGAGGTGAAAACTCTTGTGACATTGCAGAAAATGAAGAACCAGTATTAGGGTAGTTGGCTGAAAGAGTGAAGGCAATGGAAAAGATAGTTTATAGCGGACCGTTCTCAGCAATTTTGCAATCTCCTACTGTTATTACCATGGACAATCTAGAATCTCGAGTCACTCAGCTGGAAGAATTTCAGCAAGTCAAAATACCCGAACACGATCGGTTTTCTAACACAAAGCCTCCCGCAAAACCAAAAGAAGTATGTCATTCGTTTCAGTAATCAGTGGCAAGACAACAATATGTGATGTTTCTTATCCCCTATTATTATTGTTTTCTGTCACAGTTTTTTGAAGTAAGCATAGGAGAGAGACTACAGCACAAGGAACTGGTGGACCCCAAGTCTCGAAAAAAAAAGAAGAGAAAACAAAAGACAACAAACCAGTCGGGGAAGTTTACCCACAAACAGTCGGCCACCCAGACAACCCAGAGGCAGAGAATGCAGGAGAAAATACAATCTCACCCAGAGGCTATGATGAACTCTTAGAGGATATAAACCAATCTTGCTTACTGGTCGATGTCGAGGCTTCAAAGAAACAACCCTTGTTAACTCCAAAGGTTGAAGCGGCTTCAGAGACCAACAAGGAACCAGCTGATGAACGGGCTATTGAACTATCGTCAGAGTCAAATGATTTAACTTACTCACATCCTTTCACGCCAAAGGAGAAAACACACCATTTTGAAACCACTTCATATGCTGACGTCACCGTTATCAAGGCTTCTAAATCCTTGGAGCTTCAAGTGTTAGAGAGAAAGAAGATCAAAATGCTTCCTCAGGCTAACAATCCCCCTACTAGGTTTCAACCAAATAGGGCTCTGGTCTTGGCGGCGAACCTCAGAAGCCCATTTTCTTGTGACGATACCCAAGTTAAGGGGGTATTAAACAGATATGCGCCGAAGTTGACGTTAGTCCAACTGAAGGACGTAGTATATGGTCCAGCTAAAGCTTCAGATATTGAAGAGCTAACCACTTTTAGAGAAAACATGTAAAGTATCAAGTGGCTTCTATAGAGGTTCATATACCATGTGATCTTAATTTCTCATTTTCACGTGCAGTGATTCCATTTATCCAATTGGCTCGGAGCAAAGTGCCAGTGAGTTCTTTGACGTATTTCTGGCGCCGAGGGAGTGGTTGGAAGACATGGTAGGAGATCTTAGATTTGACACATACCTAGCTCATTTTTTGGTACTCATATATTTTCATCCCTTTTGTAGCACATGGACGCAGCTTTGGATTTTTATAGACTACGACTCGGAAAAATGTTCCCACAATCAAAGATGGCTATTATGGATGTATTCTTCCAGTTGACCTGGGCAATCAACTACCAGGAGTGGAAACTCAATGGAAAACTTCCTAAAGGAACCCGTGGTTACTACCACGGACAGTTACCACAATATGCTACAGCATTTAAGTGGTGGAGGACCGCTGTGGATACGATCTTCTCCTGTCTTCATGTAAAAAAAAAACCATTGGGTAGCCATGGTAATTTCCATTCCAGATTGAACTGTCACACTCTATGATAGTGGGAAGCGTACGCCCAGAGATGTTGAGTTAAGGAAACACACAGTTCCGTTTGCTGAAATGTTTCCCCACGCGCTTAAAAGTTATGCTTCTGTGGAAGAACAGCCAAATATGGATCTTACGCCTTTTGAAATCGTGTGTGTACGGAATGGGGTTCCACGAGCAAAACATCCATATGGGGACTGTGGAGTTTATACACTAAAATTCCTTGAGTGTCTAATGCTGGGTGTTGATTTAGACGACACACATCTTACTGATAACAAGATGGCCAAAGTGAGGGAAAACCTCGCTGTGGAGATGTATTTAGTAACAACAAAAGAAGGTACGATTATGTACGATCCCTCAATCCAACCAGATATCATAGATGGAAAATACGATTGAGAATCCGTTCAACGTATTTTGTAAAGGTAAACGGACGAGGAAACACACGTTTATCAGTTCTTTTTTGCTCCTGACTTGTAACAGACATAATAGATGGAAAATACGGTAGATAATCCGTTCCACGTATTTTGTAAAGGTAAACGGCCGAGGAAACACACGTTTATCAGTTCTTTTTTGATGTTTATTTTGTTCTACTGGTTCCTGCTATCAAAATGTCTTACCTTGCCGATGGATTGGGAGTTTATATTTTACCCATAACTTAGGTATAACCCGAATATCAACTGTTGTCTCATCCTGTTAGTATTGGCTGGTGATGCTCTTAGAAATTCTTAGGTGTACCCAGTTATACACATAGGGATGTATTTATATACACATTTTAATGGGCCTTGCCAGTGTTTCTTTTTGTATTTTACAGACCCGTGAGTTTATAAGGTAGCTATATTTATAGGTAGTTATTCATACAAATTTATATAATGTATTCAAGCCGAAAACTAAGTTTATTTATAAGAAACTCTATAGAAGGCTTTCTCGGTAAAACTAGGTAAACTTAATAAATTCTAGGTGGTTATTCGTTCCCACTAAGATGTGCCCAAGCCAAAAAACTATATTTACCGTCGAACAGAGGATGAAGTTAAGCCAGAAGTTGGAACAAGGGATTAAGTGAAACCAAAAGTTGGAACAGTTGAGATTAAGTGAAACCAAAAGCTGGAACAAGTGAAAAAGTTTAAACAACAAGTTTTACATAAGACCATAACAGTGAGAACAACACGATTTACACAAGACCTTCAACCCCATATTTATGAACATAAGGGTCGCTGTTTAGTAGAGACTGCCTGAAGTCCTCAACCTCGGACAAACGCGGATTGAACCTGAAGTCTGAAAGTCCACCTTCAGTCTCAAGCCATAGATCAGGAGGACAAAATAAATCTGTATAAATATAAAATGATTTTAGTAAACGTTTTACTCCACTATTACATTTAAAACTAGTCACAGAAACTACACTTACTCCAACACTTGCAGACCCTCCACATCTTAAGGGCCACAATCACCTGTTCACCTATCATGTTTTCAAAACTATAATATTTATAAGGTAGCTCTATTTATAGATAGCTATTCATACAAATCTATAGATGGTATTCAAGCCAAAAACTATATTTATTTATAAGAAACTCTATAGTTTATGCTTTAATCAGAAAAGAGCTAGTTAAAAATTTGGTTTATTAACACTTACTATGTTATTGCTGACTTTTGTATTTCTGAGTAAAAAAAAGAATTGACCGGTTAAAGAAACCCACCTTTGGGAAGAAAAGAATGATTTCTCGGTAAAACTAGGTAAACTTAAGAGATTATAGGTATTTTTTAATCATTTCTCACTGATTTTGTTCTTTTTGTATTAAAAAATAAGAAATGATTAAAAATTTGATAAAAGAAAAGTACCATTGCAAGAACTTGATTCTCTGATGGAAGACTGGTTTAGGGTTATGCACCTTACTCAAAGAGGAAGGGCTCCAAACAAACTCTTAAAGAGTAAGGCAAGGCAATAATATGTTTCGCAAGGCAGACGTAGGCAAGAGGCAAGGGAACCGCAACCGGTTTGCCCAAGCCTAATAAATAATAAAACTACTCTTGAGACATTTTAAAAATTGTCTTACCAATAAAATGGTCCTTTCTCACCTTTTGTTAGCTTGCAGGCCGGAAAAGAAACGGAAAATGACACCGGCAAGGGGATATCTTACTCGCAAGCTTACAGCATACCGGTAGCAAGTCAAGCGCAATCCTCAGACAGTTTTAAGCTGACGACTACCCAGCCTCTTTTCTGCTGCTGCCTTGCGCTCCGTATGACCTAGGTAAGCTTAAGAAACTGAAGGTACCTATTTGGTTCCATTACAATGTCTTCAGACTACCTTCCTAGAAAAACTATAGTATTTATAAGGTGGCTCTATTTATAGGTACCTATTCATACAAATCTATAGATGATATTCAAGCAAAAAACTATATTTATTTATAAGAAACTCTATAGTTTATGCTTTAATAAGAAAAAGATCTAGTTAGAAATTTGGTTTATTAACACTTACTATGTTATTGCTGACTTTGGTATTTCTGAGTAAATAAAACAATTGACCGGTTAAAGAAACCCACCTTTGGGAAGAAAATAAGGATTTCTCGGTAAAACTAGGTAAACTTAAGAAATTATAGAAATTTTTTAATCATTTCTCACTGACTTTGTTCTTTTTGTATTAAAAATAAGAAATGATTAAAACTTTGATAAAAGAAAAGCACCATTGCAAGAACTTAATTCTATGATGGAAGACTGGTTTAGGGTTATGCACCTTACTCAAAGAGGAAGGGCTCCAAACAAACTCTTAAAGAGTAAGGCAAGGCAATAATATGTTTCGCAAGGCAGACGTAGGCAAGAGGCAAGGGAACCGCAACCGGTTTGCCCAAGCCTAATAAATAATAAAACTACTCTTCAGACATTTTAAAAATTGTCTTACCAATAAAATGGTCCTTTCTCACCTTTTGCTAGCTTGCAGGCCGGAAAAGAAACGGAAAATGACACCGGCAAGGGGATATCTTACTCGCAAGCTTACAGCATACCGGTAGCAAGTCAAGCGCAATCCTCAGACAGTTTTAAGCTGACGACTGCCCAGCCTCTTCCCTGCTGCTGCCTTGCGCTCCGTATGACCTAGGTAAGCTTAAGAAACTGAAGATACCTATTTGGTTCCATTACAATGTCTTCAGACTACCTTCCTAGAAAAACTATAGTATTTATAAGTTGGCTCTATTTATAGGTACCTATTCATACAAATCTATACATGGTATTCAAGCCAAAAACTATATTTATTTATAAGAAACTCTATAGTTTATGCTTTAATAAGAAAAAGAGCTAGTTAGAAATTTGGTTTATTAACACTTACTATGTTATTGCTGACTTTGGTATTTCTGAGTAAATAAAAGAATTGACCGGTTAAAGAAACCCACCTTTGGGAAGAAAAGAAGGATTTCTCGGTAAAACTAGGTAAACTTAAGAAATTATAGGAATTTTTAATCATTTCTCACTGACTTTGTTCTTTTTGTATTAAAAAATAAGAAATGATTAAAAATTTGATAAAAGAAAAGCACCATTGCAAGAACTTGATTCTATGATGGAAGACTGGTTAAGGGTTATGCACCTTACTCAAAGAGGAAGGGCTCCAAACAAACTCTTAAAGAGTGAGGCAAGGCAATAATATGTTTCGCAAGGCAGACGTAGGCAAGAGGCAAGGGAACCGCAACCGGTTTGCCCAAGCCTAATAAATAATAAAACTACTCTTGAGACATTTTAAAAATTGTCTTACCAATAAAATGGTCCTTTCTCACATTTTGCTAGCTTGCAGGCCGGAAAAGAAATGGAAAATGACACCGGCAAGGGGATATCTTACTCGCAAGCTTACAGCATACCTGTAGCAAGTCAAGCGCAATCGTCGGACAGTTTTAAGCTGACGACTGCCCTGCCTCTTCCCTGCTGCTGCCTTGCGCTCCGTATGACCTAGGTAAGCTTAAGAAACTGAAGGTACCTATTTGGTCCCAGTACAATGTCTTCAGACTACCTTCCTAGAAAAACTATATTATTTATAATGTAGCTTTATTTATAGGTACCTATTCATACAAATCTATAGATGGTATTCAAGGCAAAAACTATATTTATTTATAAGAAACTCTATAGTTTATGCTTTAATCAGAAAAAGAGCTAGTTAGAAATTTGGTTTATTAACACTTACTATGTTATTGCTGACTTTGGTCTTTCTGAGTAAATAAAATAATTGACTGGTTAAAGAACCCCATCTTTGGGAAGAAAAAAAGGATTTTTCGGCAAAACTAGGTAAACTTAAGAAATTCTAGGTATTTTTTATTCATTTCTCACTGACTTTGTTCTTCTTGTATTAAAAAATAAGAAATGATAAAAAAATTTTTTTTTTTTTTTGGTAATCATGTTAAATAATGATAAAAAATTTGATAAAAGAAAAAGCACCATTGCAAGAACTTGATTCTATGATGGAAGACTGGTTTTGGGTTATGCACCTTAATCAAAGAGGAAGGGCTCCAAACACACTCTTAAAGAGTAAGGCAAGGCAATAATATGTTTCGCAAGGCAGACGTAGGCAAGAGGCAAGGGAACCGCAACCGGTTTGCCCAAGCCTAATAAATAATAAAACTACTCTTGAGACATTTTAAAAATTGTCTTACCAATAAAATGGTCATTTCTCACCTTTTGCTAGCTTGCAGGCCGGAAAAGAAATGGAAAATGACACCGGCAAGGGGATATCTTACTCGCAAGCTTACAGCATACCGGTAGCAAGTCAAGCGCAATCCTCGGACAGTTTTAAGCTGACGACTGCCCTGCCTCTTCCCTGCTGCTGCCTTGCGCTCCGTATGACCTAGGTAAGCTTAAGAAACTGAAGGTACCTATTTGGTCCCATTACAATGTCTTCAAACTACCTTCCTAGAAAAACTATAGTATTTATAATGTAGCTTTATTTATAGGTACCTATTCATACAAATCTATAGATGGTATTCAAGCCAAAAACTTTATTTATTTATAAGAAACTCTATAGTTTATGCTTTAATCAGAAAAAGAGCTAGTTAGAAATTTGGTTTATTAACACTTACTATGTTATTGCTGACTTTGGTCTTTCTGAGTAAATAAAAGAATTGACCGGTTGAAGAACCCCACCTTTGGGAAGAAAAGAAGGATTTTTCAGCAAAACTAGGTAAACTTAAGAAATTCTAGGTATTTTTTATTCATTTCTCACTGACTTTGTTCTTCTTGTATTAAAAAATAAGAAATGATAAAAAATTTGATAAAAGAAAAGCACCATTGCAAGAACTTGATTCTATGATGGAAGACTGGTTTTGGGTTATGCACCTTAATCAAAGAGGAAGGGCTCCAAACACACTCTTAAAGAGTAAGGCAAGGCAATAATATGTTTCGCAAGGCAGACGTAGGCAAGAGGCAAGGGAACCGCAACCGGTTTGCCCAAGCCTAATAAATAATAAAACTACTCTTGAGACATTTTAAAAATTGTCTTACCAATAAAATGGTCCTTTCTCACCTTTTGCTAGCTTGCAGGCCGGAAAAGAAATGGAAAATGACACCGGCAAGGGGATATCTTACTCGCAAGCTTACAGCATACCGGTAGCAAGTCAAGCGCAATCCTCTGACAGTTTTAAGCTGACGACTGCCCTGCCTCTTCCCTGCTGCTGCCTTGCGCTCCGTATGACCTAGGTAAGCTTAAGAAACTGAAGGTACCTATTTGGTCCCATTACAATGTCTTCAGACTACCTTCCTAGAAAAACTATAGTATTTATAATGTAGCTTTATTTATAGGTACCTATTCATACAAATCTATAGATGGTATTCGAGCCAAACACTATATTTATTTATAAGAAACTCTATAGTTTATGCTTTATTCAGAAAAAGAGCTAGTTAGAAATTTGGTTTATTAACACTTACTATGTTATTGCTGACTTTGGTCTTTCTGAGTAAATAAAAGAATTGACCGGTTGAAGAACCCCACCTTTGGGAAGAAAAGAAGGATTTTTCGGCAAAACTAAGTAAACTTAAGAAATTCTAGGTATTTTTTATTCATTTCTCACTGACTTTGTTCTTCTTGTATTAAAAAATAAGAAATGATAAAAAATTTGATAAAAGAAAAGCACCATTGCAAGAACTTGATTCTATGATGGAAGACTGGTTTTGGGTTATGCACCTTAATCAAAGAGGAAGGGCTCCAAACACACTCTTAAACAGTAAGGCAAGACAATAATATGTTTCGCAAGGCAGACGTAGGCAAGAGGCAAGGGAACCGCAACCGGTTTGCCCAAGCCTAATAAATAATAAAACTACTCTTGAGACATTTTAAAAATTGTCTTACCAATAAAATGGTCCTTTCTCACCTTTTGCTAGCTTGCAGACCGGAAAAAAAACGGAAAATGACACCGGCAAGGGGATATCTTACTCACAAGCTTACAGCATACCGGAAGCAAGTCAAGCGCAATCCTCGGACAGTTTTAAGCTGACGACTGCCCTGCCTCTTCCCTGCTTCTGCCTTGCGCTCCGTATGACCTAGGTAAGCTTAAGAAACTGAAGGTACCTATTTGGTCCCATTACAATGTCTTCAGACTACCTTCCTAGAAAAACTATAGTATTTTTAAGGTAGCTCTATTTATAGGTACCTATTCATACAAATCTATAGATGGTATTCAAGCCAAAAACTATATTTATTTATAAGAAACTCTATAGTTTATGCTTTAATCAGAAAAAGAGCTAGTTAGAAATTTGGTTTATTAACACTTACTTTGGTTTATTAACACTTACTATGTTATTGCTGACTTTGGTCTTTCTGAGTAAATAAAAGAATTGACCGGTTAAAGAAACCCACCTTTGGGAAGAAAAGAAGGATTTCTCGGTAAAACTAGGTAAACTTAAGAAATTATAGGAATTTTTTAATCATTTCTCACTGACTTTGTTCTTTTTGTATTAAAAAAATAAGAAATGATTAAAAATTTGATAAAAGAAAAGCACCATTGCAAGAACTTGATTCTATGATGGAAGACTGGTTTAGGGTTATGCACCTTACTTAAAGAGGAAGGGCTCCAAACAAACTCTTAAAGAGTAAGGCAAGGCAATAATATGTTTCGCAAGGCAGACGTAGGCAAGAGGCAAGGGAACCGCAACCGGTTTGCCCAAGCCTAATAAATAATAAAACTACTCTTGAGACATTTTAAAAATTGTCTTACCAATAAAATGGTCCTTTCTCACCTTTTGCTAGCTTGCAGGCCGGAAAAGAAATGGAAAATGACACCGGCAAGGGGATATCTTACTCGCAAGCTTACAGCATACCGGTAGCAAGTCAAGCGCAATCCTCGGACAGTTTTAAGCTGACGACTGCCCTGCCTCTTCCCTGCTGCTGCCTTGCGCTCCGTATGACCTAGGTAAGCTTAAGAAACTGAAGGTACCTATTTGGTCCCATTACAATGTCTTCAGACTACCTTCCTAGAAAAACTATAGTATTTATAATGTAGCTTTATTTATTGGTACCTATTCATACAAATCTATAGATGGTATTCAAGCCAAAAACTATATTTATTTATAAGAAACTCTATAGTTTATGCTTTAATCAGAAAAGAGCTAGTTAGAAATTTGGTTTATTAACACTTACTATGTTATTGCTGACTTTGGTCTTTCTGAGTAAATAAAAGAATTGACCGGTTAAAGAACCCCACCTTTGGGAAGAAAAGAAGGATTTCTCGGTAAAACTAGGTAAACTTAAGAAATTATAGGAATTTTTTAATCATTTCTCACTGACTTTGTTCTTTTTGTATTAAAAAAATAAGAAATGATTAAAAATTTGATAAAAGAAAAGCACCATTGCAAGAACTTGATTCTATGATGGAAGACTGGTTTAGGGTTATGCACCTTACTTAAAGAGGAAGGGCTCCAAACAAACTCTTAAAGAGTAAGGCAAGGCAATAATATGTTTCGCAAGGCAGACGTAGGCAAGAGGCAAGGGAACCGCAACCGGTTTGCCCAAGCCTAATAAATAATAAAACTACTCTTGAGACATTTTAAAAATTGTCTTACCAATAAAATGGTCCTTTCTCACCTTTTGCTAGCTTGCAGGCCGGAAAAGAAATGGAAAATGACACCGGCAAGGGGATATCTTACTCGCAAGCTTACAGCATACCGGTAGCAAGTCAAGCGCAATCCTCGGACAGTTTTAAGCTGACGACTGCCCTGCCTCTTCCCTGCTGCTGCCTTGCGCTCCGTATGACCTAGGTAAGCTTAAGAAACTGAAGGTACCTATTTGGTCCCATTACAATGTCTTCAGACTACCTTCCTAGAAAAACTATAGTATTTATAATGTAGCTTTATTTATTGGTACCTATTCATACAAATCTATAGATGGTATTCAAGCCAAAAACTATATTTATTTATAAGAAACTCTATAGTTTATGCTTTAATCAGAAAAGAGCTAGTTAGAAATTTGGTTTATTAACACTTACTATGTTATTGCTGACTTTGGTCTTTCTGAGTAAATAAAAGAATTGACCGGTTAAAGAACCCCACCTTTGGGAAGAAAAGAAGGATTTTTCAGCAAAACCAGGTAAACTTAAGAAATTTTAGGTATTTTTTAATCATTTCTCACTGACTTTGTTCTTCTTGTATTAAAAATAAGAAATGATAAAAAATTTGATAAAAGAAAAGCACCATTGCAAGAACTTGATTCTATGATGGAAGACTGGTTTTGGGTTATGCACCTTAATCAAAGAGGAAGGGCTCCAGACACACTCTTAAAGAGTAAGGCAAGGCAATAATATGTTACGCAAGGCAGACGTAGGCAAGAGGCAAGCGAACCACAACCGGTTTGCCCAAGCCTAATAAATAATAAAACTACTCTTGAGACATTTTAAAAATTGTCTTACCAATAAAATGGTCATTTCTCACCTTTTGCTAGCTTGCAGGCCGGAAAAAAAAAAAACGGAAAATGACACCGGCAAGGGGATATCTTACTCGCAAGCTTACAGCATACCGGAAGCAAGTCAAGCGCAATCCTCGGACAGTTTTAAGCTGACGACTGCCCTGCCTCTTCCCTGCTGCTGCCTTGCGCTCCGTATGACCTAGGTAAGCTTAAGAATCTGAAGGTACCTATTTGGTCCCATTACAATGTCTTCAGACTACCTTTCTAGAAAAACTATAGTATTTATAATGTAGCTCTATTTATGTACCTATTCATACAAATCTATAGATGGTATTCAAGCCAAAAACTATATTTATTTATAAGAAACTCTATAGTTTATGCTTTAATCAGAAAAATAGCTAGTTAGAAATTTGGGAACCGCAATGGGCAAGGCAATAATATGTTTCCCAAGCTTACAGCAGTGAGTTTTGTTTCAAAGCCTACCAATTGCGACTCTTGCCTTTTGTCTACGTTTTTCGTTTCGAAACATATTATTGCCTTGTCATACTCTTTATGGGTTTTGTTTCAAAGTATTCCACGATTTCGCAAGTAACGGTCGGTGAAATATGAAATCCATAAAATCGAAAAATCAAACTAGTAGCGATTACAGACCAACCCGAAAAAGCAAAATAAATAACGGATACTCCGACGAATAAACGCTAACTGACCAACGTTCTACCTGAATGAGTGACTAATTAGCTGAACACCTCCTATCACCCAAACAACAATGTCGCTACTTTGCACGTTGAGCGATTATGTCCGCCTTTGTTGCATTTGGAACACACGTACTTCCTTTTCTCCTTCATTGTTGATTGTCTTCGCTTGTAGAGCGTTATCTTGTTTGTAGATTTTTTGGCACCCGGATTTGTCTTCTTTAAAACTTTATTGGCACCCTGCTTTGGAGTCTTTGATGCGGGACTACTCTGGAAAAGTCATTTTCTCACCTTGGGGGTTGGAGTGGTCGGTGCTGTAATCTTTGCCGAGTATTTTGGTTTCTTTCTTGTTGACGGATTAGTTGATGGCGTCCGCCGCCGCAGTATATTTGCTAGCTTCTGGTTTATTGGAGTACATGCAGATTGACTACGACAACGTTTCTTTGTTGATGTATTACGTGAAGTCAATTCACCTTCCGGTGTCGCTGGAGGTGGAATGCTCGTACTCATTGTTTGGTTCTTCTTTTTTAATTGTTTGCGCTTGAACCGCTTCGCTTTTTCAATAGTAGATAAGTATCTCTTCATCTTCGGTCTACCATGTTGTTTGCCCATTTTGGGTTGTAGACACACTTGACTAACTACATCGGCTGGTGGCATCAAATCTTCATCAATTGGGTTAATAGGTTCTGTGTACGCAGCAACCAAGTAGCCCTTTGAGTAAAGAGGATCCACCATGGTATGTTCGCTAATTTTCCGACATTTGGCCACTTTGATTACGTGCGCGCAGGGTATCTTCTCGATATCATATTGCTTACAAGTACAACTCCGCTGCAAAAATTTGCACCCTATGTATCAAAAATGAGTCAAATGATAACATGGCAGAAGTGAAACTCTATTGTTTCATACCTTTTCTAGATCAACCAAACAGCTAAAGTGTCCACCTTCAACATGGCTACGGTTTGAATCAAGATGTTGAACAATTAGCGTACCCACTTCGTTGTGATTCTTATGCAGTTTGAGTTCAACATATTCTGTGAAGTTTGTTTTCAACGCCGCAGCTTCCTCTCGCCTTTCTGCAAACCATCTTGAAAGCATCTTTCTAAAAGAATCCACAAATTATGCAATGGGAAACGCTCTTTCCTCTTTAAGCACGCCGTTAATGCATTCTGCAAAGTTGCTTGTCATGATATCATATATGTCTCCTGGAAAATGTGAGAGAGCCCACGTTCGAATATCTGCAGTTGTCAAATAGTGGTGTAGTGCGCTGTCGTGACGTCGAATGACTTCAAATCTTCTGTCAAATTCCACCTGTCGATATAATCTCGCAGCCCTTTTTGCCTCCGCGACCATTTGGGGATTTTTGAAACCTGAGGTCATGTTTTGACCAAGGTGATATAAGCATATGCCCCTATGAGCTTCAGGGAAAACATTCGTAAGTGCCTTGGCTATTGCTGGGCATCGGTCAGAGATGAAAGCCAAATTTCTACCATCACCTATCACACCACGCAGCTGGGTGAAAAACCATTCCCATGCAGCTGCATCCTCTGCATCTACAACCCCAAGAGCTATAGGATATATACCCTTATTTCCATCCTGACATGCAGCCACTAACATAATACCTCTGAACTTACCACTTAGATGTGCTCCATCTATAACAATAACCCTCCTCATGAACGGAAAGCCTTTGATACATGCGTCAAAAGCAATGAACAAATACTTAAATATGTTCTCAGCATCAACTTCAAGCTTTGTTTTTGTACCTGGATTGGCCTGTTCTATTTTGTATAGATACGAAGGCAAGTCCTGATAGCCACTAGCATGAGTGCCTCTAACCATCTCTCGTGCATATGCCAATGCGCTATGAGCCTTCGTATAACCGATGTCAATTTGATAAACAGCCCTTATACAGTCCATTATATGTTTAGGCCGGATTCCTTTAAGATCACTGCCGCCACTAAATCCATCAACAAACATCTTCCCAATACATTGTGCATTAGCTTGACGGTGACGCGAATACCTATCAGCCCCAGAGCATGTATGAAGATCAGTATACTTACGCACGAAGAATTCTGGAGATGATCTCGACAGAGTTGTAGCACGTATCTTCCAGGAACATCCAGGAACGAAGCACTTTGCGTAAAATAATTGCTTCCAATACTTTTTGATGTTTCGAGCACTGAAATCCTGCGTAACTTTGTTATTAGTTCTTTCTTGCAACTGAAACTGTCACCAGACTTAATGGTTTCACTCTTACGCAGCTGTGATGGCTTCATAGTCTCAAGTGATGGCTTCATAGTCTCATGTGATGGCTTCGTAGGCTCGTAATGAACATTTCCAAAACTACTAAAATCAGCAGAAGCATTCTCTCTGACAACACGCTTTTGATTTCTATTCACATCAGGACGACCTCTGTTTGCAGTCAATGAAACACAAACACACATAGAATTTGTCTTCAACAAGGTTATAAAATCTGCAAGTTGTTTGTCGTTAGTCAAGGACATCGGAGGAGTGTTGCTAGGCATATTCTCCAATATACTTTTAGGCAAGATATAAGCAAGCTCAACCGCTTTCATCTCACTAATCATATTGTAATCTTCACAAACCATGCGGAGAAAATCCTCATATTTGATATCATCACCAACAAAGAACGCAATTCCCTTCTTAGTTGGAGAGAACTCCGAACCAACATTATCCATCTTCCATTCTCCAAAAACAGTAACTATGTGCAACATTATCTGCATAATACATAATTTATATCAGTACACATCGAAAAAATAATTTTGGGTTTTGGCAACAAGGTACAAGTGAATCGTAATCGTAGCGGCGAGGGAACATCATTATTAAGGCAACCATAAAAGAAAGACTTTGCCTCTGTTCATAGAAACCTAGATCTTATAATTTTTTATCATATCTGGTATTTCTCAGATCCGGATAAGGCTGTAATCTGTTTGCCTTCCACGTCTTCAATTCACTTAATGTATCAGATATACTCGAGATTAGAGAATTTGAAATGTGATAGATCGTTGAAGATAAAGTGAGAGCATTTGACGATATGAGCAACAAATCTGATATCTGAGATAATCGTTGAAGGTAAAGAGTTGTCATTTATTATGCTTTTTAATTTTTTTTAACCGAAAGAGGATTATTGTTGCAAAGGGTTAGATGGTAATTTTACAAAAAGGATGGACCCTATTTCCAATTTTCCCTTGGAAGGGTACCGTTCTCACATTGTCATTTGAAAGTAGGGCATTTCAGCGATTAACCCTAATTATTATCATATAATGTTCTTTTAATCTAATAAGTATCTATTAATAATGAGATATTTATTCGATATGCAACTGATTCCTACATACGTGCAAAAGAAAATCGATTAGATTAAATATTTATATATCTGTATAAAAAAATTGACAGTAACATTTTACATACTATGTTTTTCTATAGTATTAGTAATCTAATTAATTAAATTTCCCTATTATTTTATAAAATTGTACATTATATATCATATTTTAAGTTAGTTTTGAATGATCGGATATCCGTTAGGATACAGATTGGGTATTTTGAATTCTGGCTCTATTTTATATCATACTCTAGATTTTTTTTTCTGGTAAATTTGTAAGTATGAATCATATTCGGATTTAATATTTTGGTTTTGGTTCTAGTTAATATCACATCCTAAAACTCAATGTTTATAAACCCGATCTGGAAACTAAACCGAGCAACTTACCGGGTCACGGGTTATTGGGTCGGCCACATGCAAACATTTAAGAAATGTTCTATGTTTTAAAAACATTTGAGCAAATAATTAACTTTTTTAAAAATTGTATACTTAAATATAAAAAAATACTATTCTTATATTTAGAGATTAAAATTAGATATACATATACATAAATATATATAAATATATATATATATATATATATATATATATATATATGTGTGTGTGTGTGTGTGTGTGTGTGTGTGTGTGAGAAAAATAGTAATAGTTTGATACTATTAATATTTAGTATGCGATGAAACATGTTACTATTTATATATTTATTATGCGATGAAACATGATACTATTAATATTTAGTATGCGATGTTTTGTTTATTAAAATTTTTAACGGGTTATTCAAACACATGTAATATTTTTATCAAATATTAACTAATTCAAATAATATATTAATACAATTATATCATAAAATACTACATTAAAACATAAATTGATGCAAGAGAGTATGTGTCAGTAGTTTAATTAGTTTTAAAATGTAATTATATATATATAATAAAAATATAAATAAAAATTAAATATAATAAAATATAAATCAAAATTAATGCAATTAATGAAATTAAGTTTTAAATTAAAAATAAGTCATAAACAAAACATCAAAAAATCTAATAACATGTGAATAAAAAAAACTAAACTTACTAAATAAATGAAAATTATATTTACAAACATAAATCAGTAAATTGTAAGAGACATAAACAAATTGTTGATACTCAAATATGTTTCATTTTTAGTATGCATCCTCTCAAATATTGATTCATTACGCTTACAACAAGATGATAATTTAGTTTGACTAAAAATTGTATTAAAATTAGAACATCACTTTCATTATATATCCATCATTCATCTAAACATTCATGAATATATATTAGAAAACTCTAACTATAATAAATTAAGTCAAACCAAATTGCATATTGGGTCATCTATCAGTTCAACCGATAGCTAGATCTTAGGCATTAGCTGTCATTATGGGTTTTATAGGAATTTGAAATATTTTTATTAAAAAATAAACCGGTTATGAGACCACAAAATTTATCGATTTAACAGGAGATTAGGACGGATTTTAAAATAATTAATATAATATTTCATTTATAACATCCAAATGTAGATATAATAAAAATACAAATTAATATCAAATAAATTTAAAATGTTTCGAAAAATTATCCCGCAGTTTGAAACCACGGGTCAAAATCTTGTCAGTTCTATTAAAACACAAGTATAACCAGTTGATAAAAAGTTATGTCCAATTATATATTTTTACATTTTGCTAACTAACTGCTAATAATCTATATATAAATATATTTATTATGTAAATTTCAACTCATTATAACTTCTTCTTTACTTTCTACATTCTAGGGATCCATCACTTTCATTTTACTAATTAATCACATTATTTATGACAAAATCAGACAACGGTTACAAGTTACAACTAAATTCTAATGCTAAGTTTTACGTACAACATTCATTGTCAAGCTTCAGAGAAGGCCACCATCAAGTCTCAGAGATCCATGGTATAGTGCTTTTGGACGGAAATTGAATATTACAAACAATTCTTCTAATGATATTTGTTCTTTGGTTCATGATTTTGTTTTTTTTCCAAAATTCATGTTTTTGGTTTCATAATTAACCTATCAAATATTTAATATAACCATTATCTGTACTCTTTTTTAGTTTTACAACAAACGACCAACATCTCAAATTTAGATCAATACACATGATTTTAGTAAATTGAAACTATCTATCTATCTATCTATCTATCTATCTATCTATCTATCTATATATACTATTATTTGCGAAGTAATTTTTTTAAATGGAGCTCTCACGTTAAAAATTAGACTGGTTAAATACAATGCTACCCTTAACGAATAATTAAACTTGTTAATATATAATTAACTATTATTGATAATATATAACTAACCATTGATTAAAAACGAATTTCTATAATTTAATAGTTATATTGTATTATAAAGTCTGTATCAATCTTGATGGATAATTAGATTTGTTGATATTTAATAATCATAAACTAAAAACAAATTTATATAATTGGTCATAAAAATAAATAAATTAGCTATAATAACAAAGTTGTTAAAATGAAAAGGGAAATACATCACGTTCCTATTTTTTTGTTTGAAATCACGTAATGATTACTCAGATAATATATATTTTAGGACTTATGACCAGAACCCTACAAATCTTTTTTTTATTACTGCCATTTTTTAAATGCCAAGCGTGCCCTTTATTCACGTTATGAGAAAAAACGTATTTGAATGCCATTATTTTTTAATGTCACATAAGCAAAAATATGGCGACACGTAGGATTACACTTCCTTGTTTTCATTAAGTCAGCCGTAAAAGAATACGTCTTTCGTTACGGCTGGTATACGTATAATTTTCGGCTGAATTATAAAAAAATGGTTGACTTAGTAAAAAAGGCTGATTTATGACGATAACTAAACCACGCGTAAGGGTTGAGTTATATGAATCTGGTTGAGTTATTGGAGAAAGGCTGACTTACGTACAGACGTTACAGCTGACTTAACCATCGATGGATTGATTTCTAAAAAATTTGGTTGAGTCGTAGTAAAGACACGACTCAGTTATATACCCATGGCTGAGTTAATGAACACCGAATGACTAGGTTATGGGATGTTTGACAGCTGAGTTCCTTTAAATCAACCGAAACTGGATGGTTTAACAGGAAACTCAGCTATATTACGGCTGAGTTATTAGCGGAAGATTAATTACTAGAATAACATTGTTTTACGGCTGAGTTGTTAAACGATATGGTTGGCTTATTCTATTTCATCCTATTTACAGCTGGGTTATCGAAAAAGATTAATTACTGAACTAGTATCCACGTTTCGGCAGACTTACTTAGTACATGAGGACTGACTTAGGGTGTCTGAGTTATATATTCTTTTGGTGGCTGAAAAACCAATTTTCCATGTCAGATGCCATGTCATCAATTCGGATTTGCCATGTCATCAGTAACGAAAGAACTTCAAAATTAGGTTTTAATCAGCATGTTCATATTCATCCCCTCTCATAGCCGTTATTTATCTTCCTCATCTCTCTCAGTTGGTTATGGATCCGGTTATTATTGTTTCTGGTAACTGGATTAAGAAAAACAAATATGTATTCAACGCTGATAGTAGAGGGTTTAGAGTTCTCCATTTAGATGAGAACTCTAGACATGAAGATTTTGCAAAGTCTGTTCTCGATGATTACAGATTGAATGAAATGAGTGATCATATTCAGCTAAACTACATGTTCTCGAATAAATCATTGAAAACAATGGCGCACGACACTCCACCAGTGTACGTGTCCAATACTCGCCAGTTGCAAGGTTTTTTAACCCTAAAGAAAATCGAACAACTACGTCTTTGTGTTGAGATTACGGAGAACAAGGATGACAGAGCAAGAGAGAAGACTAATTATTTTTTTCCCGCCCAAAAAATGAAACGCCGCAAAACAAATTACACTTAACAGTTGAGTTATAGGAACGTTACGGCTGACTAATACCATTCGGATGCGTTACGGCTAAATTATGCATACGTTACGGCTGAGTTTATCATTTTTATAACTTTATAGTTCTATAGTTTTGTGTTTGAGGTTTAAATTTAAGAAAATATTAAAATTTTAATATTGTGTTCAAAAGATAAACTTTATAATTTTTATAACTTTGTAGTTCAATAGTTTAAAGTTTGAGGTTCAAATTTAAGAAAATATTAAAGTTTGTGTTCAGAGTTGATGAAATGATTTTTTCCCCGTCTAAAATATTTTTTTCGGCCTAAAATACGAAACATCGCAAAACATATTACACTTGACGGCTGAGTTATGCACACTAACAGTTATGCATTTGTTCCCGCCCAAAATATGAAATGTCACGAAACAACATACATTTGTTGGCTGACTTATAGAAACTTTACGACTGACTTATACCATTCAGATACGTTAAAGCTGAGTTATTCATACTTTACGGCTGAGTAATGTTGTAAACCTTATTTTATGTATCAAAATTGTAATTAAAATGGGTTTTCATTTATTAAAATTGCATTACAAATGATTCATAAATTAAAATTATTTACATATAAAGAAAGTAAATCAAAACTGATTTGCAAAATAAACAACTAAAAACAAACTTAAACCAATTTTTTTTTAACAAAACTAAACTATGGGCTGTGTTTTCTTCCTCCTAACTAATTGACGGTGGCTGAAGAGATTGAACATTAAATAAAAATATCATATTTAATGTTCAAAGATAAACTTTATAAGTTTGATAACTATATAATTCTATAGTTTAGGATTTGAGGTTTATGTTTAAGGAAAAATTAAAGTTAGAGTATTGTAGGTAAGTATTGTATAATTGATTGTGAGAAAACATATATCTCAAGATCAAGTTAGACTCTCAACTTGAAAATTCAAGAAAGTATACACATTCAATTGATTTATATTCACTTGATATTGATAAGATGATATTCAATATAACTTTTTAAGTACATGAATTCAGTTTTTCGATTTTAGGGTATGTTTGAGGTATGCCTAAGTCATATAAACGATACGACTGAGTTATCTAAACGACACAGTTGAGTTATATAAACATTTTCTAATTTTAGGGTATGTTTTAGGTATGACTGAGTTATATAAACGATACGGCTGAGTTTAAATTTTAGGGTATAGTTTAGAGATTGAGGTTCAAATTTAAAAAATATCAAAGTTATAATATTGTGTTCAGAGTTGAAGTGATTTTTTTCCCGCCCAAAAATATTAAAGTTATAACACTTTTTTTTTGCAGCCCAAAATACGAAACATATTACTCTTGACGGCTGAGTTATAGAAACGTTACGACTTGCTTATACCATTCAGATACGTTACGGCTGAATTATGCACACTTACAAAATATAATTTTTTTCCCACCCAAAATATGAAACGTCACGAAACATATTACACTTGACGGCTGAGTTATGCACATTTACCGTTGAGTTATGCATTCGTTATGGATGAGTTAGTCATTCGCTACGGCTGAGTTTATAATTTTTATAACTTTTTAGTTCTATAGTTTTGGGTTTGATGTTCAAATTTAAGAAAAGATTAAAATTTTAATATTTTTTTTCAAAAGATATACTTTATAATTTTTATAACTGTGTAATTCTATAGTTTAGAGTTTGAGGTTCAACTTTTTTAGAAAATATTAAAGTTATAATATTGTGTTCAGAGGTGAAGGAATGATTTTTTCCCGCCGAAAATATCTTTTTCCCGCCCAAAATATGAAACGTCACGAAACATATTACACTTGACGGCTGAGTTATGCACACTTACAGCTGAGTTATGCATTCGTTACGGCTGAATTTATAATTTTTATAACTTTTGGTTTTATAGTTTTGGGTTTGATGTTCAAATTTAATAAAAGATTAAAATTTTAATATTTTGTTCAAAAGATAAACTTTATAATTTTTATAAATTTGTATTTCTATAGTTTAGAGTTTGAGGTTCAAATGTTTTTAAAAAAATATTAAAATTATAATATTGTGTTCAGAGCTGAAGGAATGATTTTTTTCCGCCCAAAATATTTTTATTGCCGCCCAAAATACGAAACATATTACTCCTGACGGCTGAGTTATAGAAACGTTACGACTTTCTTATACCATTCAGATACATTACGACTGAATTATGCACACTTACAGCTGAGTTATACATATGTTACGTCTGAGTTTAATGAACAAAGAGGGAAGAAAGGACAGAGAGATTCAGAATGAACAAAGAGCAAATAAATTACTGTTGACGTTTCATATTCTCATACAATCTTCTGAGAGAACAAAGAGAGATTATAGAAGAAGAAAGAAAGAAAAAATAGACATAGACGTGTAGAAGAATAGTGGGGAGAAAAAGATTTTTGGCCATTAGATTACATTTAATCAAAGGTCAAAAATTGTTATCCTTGATTTAAAAGTTCAACCAATGAGAAAGAAGGACGGAGATAGATAAAATAATGGTTGCTAGCTACTAGATCAAATTCAATCAACAGTTCTAAATAATAATAAAATTGTTATTTCATTCCCTTTAATTGTTTTCAAAAATTGCTTAAATTTAAAGAATTAAACATGATAATTTAAATTCAGTATATAATAAGGTTTGAGGATTAAATTTTTGGTATATTGAGATTGGAATTATTTTTTAAACTGTAATATGAAATTAATTTAAAGGTTTAAAATAAAAGAGTTATAGTAAGTGAAATTAGTTTTAAGGTAAAGGTTTGAGTACAAGGTTTGAGGGTTAAAGGTATGGGCTAATGATTGAGGTTAAATTTTTGAAACAGAAACAGCTTTTGACTTTATATTTAATATAAGAAGTTAAATTTAAGATTTGATATTAAAACATTAGAGTTCAAAGTTTAAGTTTAGAGTTTAGGGTTTAAACCTTACACGACAAGGTTCCAACCCTTCTCCAGCTCAAGAAAATACTGTCAAGGTCCAAGATCACATGTTATCCCTTGATTCCCACGAGACAATCAAGGAATAAGGGGCAAACTGTTGGGGAAAAATATCCCAGGCCTGAGTTTTCTCCAGCTTCCGAATGGGCCCTTGATTTCTGGATCCTTCTCCGAGAAGGGTCCAGGGTCCAGGTCCGACCCCTGCTCGAAGATCAAGGTTTCGGACCAGATAATTACTCCTGCCTATGAGTAAAAAGGAAAACTTCAAGATAAAGGTAAACATCCATATTTATCATAATATGGATGAATCTCCTTTAATCCAAGTGAAGAAAGAGGAAGTATTCCAAGATATCAAGCCGTCTCTAATAAAATTGGAAATATTCTATTATCCAAGGATATATGGAATATTTCCAAATCCTAGAGAGGAAGCACGACTTCTGTTATAAATATAGGGTTAATAAATCCTAAAGAAGGATATATGGAATATTTTCAAATCCTAGAGAGAACAAGTTCGACAGCCGTCCATGCAATATCTCCAACCGGGAAGATTACATTCATCGACGTGCTTACATCCGACGAATCCCTGTGATTCCCACCAACAAGATGGTGCTCCAAGCTCACTACAGCACGTCCATACATCAGCATATTGGCTCAGGCCACGTCCTCCTCTCTATCAGTAAAGGCATCCCCTGAAGCATACTAGCGCTCCATGGAGCATATTGAAGCTCCATGCTCATTACAGCATCCCGACGATCCCGTCATCTATTCCAGCCATGTGCCTTCTACAATAGACAACTCCTATCAACTACAGAACCATATCCTCCATCAGGCTCGCGCCTCCATCAGGCCCCGCACCTCCATCAGGCTCCGCGCCTCCCTCAGGCTCCACGCCTCCATCAGGCTCCTCGCCTCCACTAGGCCATGTGCCCACTAAGGTCATGTGCCCACTAAGGCCACGTGCCCACTAGGCCATGTGCCCATTAAGGCCACGTGCCCACCTAGGCTACGCGCCCACAATATATGAACTACGAATGGCTTGATCCCCTTCCGAGGGGTATGTTGGCAATCCCCACTGTAGGATGCAGCTATAAATCGCCAATCCTTCTATGGTTCCACGACTTGGAACCTAGGAAACATCTTCAGAACCAGGAACCATCTACTATACATCATGAAGACCTTGCGGCCTTCATTACAGACCTTGCGGCCCTCATCATAGACCCTGTGGCCCATGCCACAGATAGGCATCCCCTGCCTAACGACCAATGTCCCTTACTAGAACCAAGGCCTTGACGACATATACTGGCCTATACCCTTATGGCAGTATTCTAAAAGCAGGATCTCTTGGTTCATCAACCACTGAAGCAGGAGAAAGCACCACGACTACTTGTCTCCTTCCTCCTGTCATTCCGTCGTCTGAGCACAAATCGCTTGTACCAGAAAATACCCTAACAATAACTAGACGACTTCCACGGAAGTCGTCTCAGGTTTGTTTTGGAGTTTGAATATCAAAACAAAAAAAGTATTTTTTTCTAGACGACTTCCTTGGAAGTCGTCCAGTAGACGACTTCCACGGATGTCGTCCAAAATTTTATTCCGAGATTCTGGTCAAACCTCGGTTATCTTTGACGACTTCCGTGGAAGTCGTCCGTGTAGACGACTTCTGTCTAGAAAAAAAAACATTTTTTTTTGTTTTAATATTCAAACTCCAAAACTAACCTGAGACGACTTCCGTGGAAGTTGCCTAGTTATAATAAAATATTGATTTTTTACTTTTCTCGTAGACGACTTCCACGGAAGTTGTCGAGGAAAAGTCAAATTTCTGACACTTTTCGGTCAAACGCAAAACTAAACTGTTTCTCCTAGACGACTTCCGTGGAAGTCGTCAAAGGTCGTCTGGGATTTTATCTTTAACAAAAGATGACATCCAGGGAAGTCGTCTGCACGGACGACTTCCATGTAAGTCGTCTTTGTAAAAATTTAATAACAAAAATGATCTAAATGGCGACCTCTCTGGGCATCGTCCAAAAGACTTCCGTAGATGTCGTCTGAACGGAAGTTTAATAAATTTGTATTTTCTCTAAAACTACAAATAATTTTAAACATTTTCTTGTTAATTCATGTATATTAGACTATATTAGGGCTACTGAATGAAATTTATAACTTTATTGATGATAATTATGAGGTTACCAACATTCATGTTAATTAAAGCAACTAGCTAATGTAGAAGACATCTAAGGAAGTCGTCTGGGATAAGTCATACATGTTCAATGTTTGCTAATGTATATTTTTTTTTCTTTTGCAGATGATGCGGTTACATGCATTGTATGGAGAATGGTTGTTGGAAGATGGATGTTGGAATTTTTTGGTTGATCAGTTCAAAGGAACTAGATTGTTCTTTTTGAGTGAAGGTTCGACACATGCCGAACTTGTTGCAATGACTCAAGAAGATTACAGTCTGGACATGAACACAGAGTCTGTGGAGTTAACTTACTCATTACCTGAAGCAATAACGCAACAGATGTCTCCAGACACCCCTCCTATTCATGTTACAAGTGATAGACAAGTTCGGAACTTGCTCGAGATAGCTAAAACACATGATGTACGTTTTTGTGTATCAAGCTTTAGCAAGATGGTTTCAGAAGAAGGGGAAGAATATGATGAAGGGGTTGAAACTGATGAAGATATGGCTGAAGATGAAAATCATGATGGGGAGGAGGATGATGGGGAGGAGGAGGATGATGATATGGAGGATGAAGAAGGGGAAGAGGATGCTGATATCCCTGATGTTGCTGAAGCGGGTGATGATGCTGAGGATTACAGTGAGTATGGAAATGTTGAAGATGAGGATGGGGAAGATGATATCTGTTTTGAAGATATCCAAGGGACATATGGTGATTTGGTCTTTCACTGATCTGATCTGTTAGGAAGCATATTCCCTAAACATACCCTAAAATCAGAAAATGTTTATATAACTCAACCGTGTCGTTTAGATAATTAAGCCGTATTGTTTATGTAACTCAGCCAAACCTCAAACATACCCTAAAATCAGAAAATTGAATTCAAGTACCTAAAAAGTTATATTGAAGATCATCTTATCAATATTAAGTGAATATAAATCAACTAAAAGTGTATACTTTCTTGAATTTTTAGGTTAAGACTTTAACTTGATCTTGAGATATATGTTTTCTTATAATCACTTATACAACACATACTTACAAGACTCTAACTTTAATCTTTTCTTAAACATAAACCTCAAATTCAAAACTATAGAAGTATATTGTTATCAAACTTATAAAGTTTATCTTTGAACATTAAATATGATATTCTTTGTTATATAAACTTTAAGGTTTAAATCCCAAACTCTAAACTTAAACTTTGAACTCTAATATTTTAACATCAAATCTTAAATTTAACTTCAGATATTAGATATAAAGTCCAAAGCTATTTCTGTTTCAAAAATTTAATTTCAATCTCATTAGCCCAAACCTCTAACCCTCAAACCCAATTCTCAAACCTTTAAACCCTTAAACTAATTTCATTTACTACAACTTTTTCACTTTAAACCTTTAATTTAAACTAATTTCATATTACCATTTAAAAATTTATCTCAATATCTCAAACCTTTAATCTTCAAACATTATTAAATACTGAATTTAAATTATCATGTTTAACTCTTTAAATTTATGTAATTTTTGAAAACAATTAAAGGGAAATGAAAAGAATAATTTTATTATTTTTTAGGACCATTGATTGAATTTGATCTAGTGGCTAACAATCATTGTTTTGTCTATCTCCGTCCTTCTTTCTCATTGGTTGAATTTTTAAATCAAGGATAACAAATTTTGACATTTGATTAAATGTAATTTAATGGCCAAGAATATTTTTCTCCCACTCTTCTTCTACACATCTCTGTCTCATTGTTCTTTCTTTCTTCTTCTATAATCTATCTTTCAACAGATTAAATGATAATCTGAAGCATCAACAGTAATTTATTTGTTCTTTGTTCATTCTGAATCTCTTTGTCCTCTCTTCATTCTTCTTATTAACATAGCTCTCGATCTTTGCTTACATATTCGTTTTGTCTCTCACTCAGATTAGTCGCCACTAAGATCTCCAAGAAGAATCTGAGATTGGATCACTCCTAAGATATATTTTCACTCAGATTTAGCTTTGTTTCTGAGGGTGTGGCTGAAGTGTCGAGTATGGAGGAAGACGGCAGATGAGGATAAGATCTGGCGGAGAGCATGACGATCTAGGTTTACCAGTACAATCTCTTCAACCGCCGTCAATTAGTTAGGAGGTCGAAGACACAATCCATAGTTTAGTTTTAGGTTAATATTTAAACTCAGCCGTAACGTATTTGAATGGTATAAGCCAGTTGTAACATTTCTATAAATCAGCCGTCAAGTGTATAACTGTTTCGCGACGTTTCGTATTTTGGGTGGGAAAAAAATTATTCCTTCAACTCTGAACACAATATTAAAACTGTCATATTTTCTTAAATTCGAACCTCAAATTCTAAACTACAGAACTACAAAGTTATAAAATTGTAAAGATTATCTTTTGAACACAATATTAAAATTTAATATTTTTTTAAATTTGAACCTCAAACTCAAAACTTTAGAACTAAAAGTCATAAAAATTATAAACTCAACCGTAATATATGCATAATTCAGTTGTAAGTGTGCATAACTCTGCCGTCAAGTGTAATATGTTTCGTATTTTGGACGGGAAAAAATTATTTTGGGCGGGAAAAAAATCATTCCTTCAACTCTGAACACAATATTACAACTTTAATATTTTCTTAATTTGAACCTTAAGCTCTAAAAAACAGAAATACAAAGTTAATTGTTTTCTTAAATTAGCTTTAAAGTATCTGAATGGTATAAGTCAGTCGTAACGTTCCTATAAGTCAGCCGACAAGGGTTGTTGTTTCGTGACGTTTCGTATTTTGGGCGGGAATAAAATATTTTTGGGCGGGTTAAAACTATTTTGGGCGGGAACAAAATCATTAACTCAGCCGTAACGTATTTGAAAGGTACAAGCCAGATGCAACAATTTTATAAGTCAGTCGTCAAATGTAAGCTGTTCGTGACGTTTCATATTTTGGGCGGGAAAAAAACTATTTTGGGCGGGAAAAAATCATTTCTTCAACTCTGAACACAATATTAAAACTTCAATATTTTCTTAAATTTGAACCTCAAACTCTAAACTATAGAACTACAAAGTTACAAAAATTATACAGTTTATCTTTTGAACACAATATTAAAATTTTAATATTTTCTTAAATTTGAATTCAGCCATACCTCAAACATACCCTAAAATCATAAATTTTTTATATAACTAAGTTGTATCGTTTATATAATTCAGCCATACCTCAAACATACCCTAAAATCATAAAATGTTTATATAACTCAGTCGTATCGTTTAGATAACTCAGTCGTATCGTTTATATAACTCAGCCTACCTCAAAATACCCTAAAATTGAAAAACTGAATTCAAGTACTTAAAAAGTTATATTGAAGACCATCTTATCAAATATAAAATGAATATAAATCAACTGAATGTGTATAATTTCTTGAATTTTCACTTTAACTTGATCTTGAAAATATATGTTCTCTTATAATCACTTATACAATACTTACTTACAAGAGTCTAACTTTAATCTTTTCGTAAACCTAAACCTCAAATCATGAACTATAGAATTATATAGTTATCAAACTTATAAAATTAATCTTTGAAGATTAAATATGATATTTTATTATATTTAAAGTTCGCGTTTTGGGGAGTTATCCCGGAGACCTCTTTTCTGGTAAGACTGTGGCTTTTTGAGGTCCACATCTTTTATTTATCCGGCTGCGAACTTAGCAGCCAATTGACGTTGGAGGTCCCAACATTCTTCGGTTGAGTGTCCCTTTCGATCGTGGTAAGAGCAGTGTTTGCTCTCATCGTAGCCTTTAGACCAGGGGGCTTTTGCTGTCGGGGCAACAAGTTTTTCGTCTTTGTCGTTCTCGATTACATAAGAATGCTCTCCCTGAGTCTGATTGTTTCGGGAGCTCCCTCTTTTGTGAGGTCCCTTCCCGTCGGAGGCTTCGCCTTTCGGATAATTCTGAGGTTTTCGGTGCAGCTTGTCTAACGCTGCTGTTACCTCTTCCAAGGTGATATATCTAGAGGCCTTATGAAGGGCGTCATCGATAGTTGGGGGAGGATTTAGCGTTAGCTCCGAGAAGAAGCCTGATTTGTACCAGAGACCTCTCCTAAGGGCCTCGATGGCTACTTGATCGTTAGGGTTTGAGAGTTTGGTTCTTACTGCCCCGAATTTTTCGATGTAGACTCGCAGTGAGTCTCCCAATCCTTGTCTGATCTTCCAGAGATCAGCCTCAAATGCTTGTTTCAGGATGTGGGTTGAATATTGTTTCATGAAGGCGTTAGCCAACTGATCAAAGCTGTCTATAGAGTTCGGCTCGAGGCCGGAGAACCATTCGAGAGCTGTTCCGATCAAGTTTTCAGCAAATGTTCTGCAATATCCTGCATCACATTCTTCCTTTGTGAAATGAGCTTTGACGATGGCTAATCGGAAGGCTCTTAAATAAGCTTTGGGGTATGTGTTCCCGTCGTATTCGGGAATCTTAATTTTTCGAGTGTCTCTTATGTAAGAGTTGGCAATTCTATCGGTGAACGGAGTTTCACGAGTCTCCTCAGTTAAGCTCTCGATTTCGGGAGCTGAGCTCGTCGCTTTGTGAACTTGAGCTCCCAATTTCTGGAGAGCGGCGTGGATTCGCTCCATGTATCTACGAATTGCGTCAGGTCCCTCGAAGGGAAGGACATTTTGGTCATTATCAGACACTCGGGGAACAGGTTCCTGGCGGAACCTGGCTCGATCGTTTTCCCAGTTAGCTGGCGAAACAGGTCGCTCATTGGTTCTTAGGTTCCGAGCGAGGTTAGTGCGGAGGACTGCAGGATCAGCATCCGTCCTTTGATATTCGTCGGTATTTGGGGTTGAAACCCTAGCTTGAAGCACCGAAGCTGATGTTCTGCCCCCGGACGGTATGTTGGTTCCTGCTCCAGACTCGGAAGGAGGTGGCGGCGGAGGCAAACGGGTGCTCCCACCAATGTTTCGATTAGGTATGGAGCTAGTTGTAGCTACATTGCTCCCCATGGTGCTGGTGATAGGTGGGGTAAACGCAGGAGCTGTCCTAGCGCGAGGCGTTTGGAAAGCAGGTTCCTGACCGTCTGCTCCAGGGCTATCGGGGGAGAAGTTCAGGCGCTCTCGAGGGAAGGAAGGGTCAGCTAATCGTTCATGGAATGTGACCCCTCTTCCCTGGTGGACGGACGGTTGGGTTGTTGCGGATTGAGATCTGGTTATCTCTTCAAACTGTTGCTGCCGTTCGGCTAGCTGTTGCACCGTTCGCTCGGTTTCTTGAGCTTTGTCCACTAACTGGAGCATCATCCGCCAGATCTCAGAAAGCTGAGCTTCCGTTTGGTTCGGAGTGGATTGATGCGATGGGTTATTGAGGGCTGAGGACCCAGAGTTGGTCCCTCCGGAGGCTCTCGGGTTATTTGCCCCCGGAGCAGTGCGATTTGGTGAGCTATTGCTCAGGTTCGATTGATCGGGGTTAGATGGATTAGTTCCATCGAGTGGATTCATCCTTAAGCTTTGGAGAAAGGGATTCGATTAATTGTCCCCACAGACGGCGCCAATTGTGAGAGACAAGGTTTCACTTCTTAGATTTTAGGTTAGGTCAAGAGATGTAATGAGAATCGTGGGCTGAATCCCGTAAATAGAACTTGAGGAATGAATATGATTTTATTGATGAGTTGAAAAGATGATGAATACAAAGGATTGTATCTTGAGATGATTACAAAAGAATACGTAATGCTTTTTATCTAGTCTAAAAGTTGATCTCTGGAGAAGGTCCCTTTGTCTTTGATCTTCTCCGTCTTTATATAGTCTAGGTCTCGTCGGTAGCTCCTTAACTGATCTCCGAGATATACGGCTTCAGTTACATACTTGCTCCAGGTTCCTCTTGACCGAGTCTTCTCGAAGTATCAGCTCCCTTTATATCGTGACCTCTATTATGACGACTTCTAGGTTCAGCCTTCGGTTCAGCTTCCAGCTCTCGTTATCGTGAAGGGCTTTATTCGGCCCACTCGATAGCTCACATTTTACCGGTACCTCTCCTGAGGGTTATATTCGGGTCCAACAGCCGCCACCAATCCGGAATGGGAAGCATTGTTGAAGACCATGCGAGAACGAAACCCTGTTCCAGGCGAGCCACCCGGCCCTGTCCCACATAACGAGGAAGATGTCTCGAGGAGGAGCGATGAATTCTATCAGGCGATGCACGAGCCTTCTTAGTTTTTTTTCTATTGTTCTTTTCTTTTTTTATGAATGCAAAACTTATAACATATTTATTTATAAATATTTATAAAATAAATAATTTTAGATTTATTAATTTTTAAATTTATAATTTTAAAATAAATTTATTTTTAGTAATTATTATTTGAATATATTTTTAAAATAAGAAAAATAAAAAAAAAACCACGTAAATTCGAAGCTAATTTACGAGTCTTTTACGTGGAAAATAGACGTTAATTTAACGAGGAAGACTGGACGTGTAATCCACGAGGAAATGTTTTCGAGGTGTTTACAAGGTTTTTAAGTCGAACATTTTTCTTGGTATTTACATGGATATTACGAGGAATAATTTCCATGGTATTTTCGTGGTATTTACGATAAAGCGTCTACGTGGTGTTTACGAGGAAAGTCAGCGACGTCTTTACGTGGATATGTCACGTGGTATTTACGAAGAAATCTTTACTTCGTCTTTACGAGGAAATATATGACTAGCTAATTAACGAGGAACTGGCGAAGAAATATATTTAACGACAAACGAATTACGATGAAACGGGTTTCCTCGTTAATTCCTCGTAACAGCACTTTTACGATGAAGTCACGAGTAAATTGACCCTCGCAAAATAATTGTTTTCTTGTAGTGTAAGTAACTAATAAGAAAATATAAATTTATGCAAATTTTAGAATTAAAAACAAATTAATTTAATATTAAACGTAAATATGATTGTAAAAACAAAAATCCAAAAATTAAAACTTTCAAAACAAAAATTAAAAACACAAATATAAAAATTAAATTTCTCAAAACATAAATATGATTATAAAAACATAAATATAAAATATGATTATATAAATACACAAACATATAAATTATATTAAGCAAAATAATTCAAAACAAAAAAAATATACCCACCCTCTTGAGGGCGGATCAATCTCTAGTTTTAAGTTAAAATAAACTAATAACGTAGTTTTAATACAAATTATTTGATATCTATACAATAAATTAGATACCACTTTTCAAAAAAACATTCATCAAAATATCATAACATTTTTAGATTTAGTGTTTAGTGATTGTTGTTTAGGGTTTAGTATTTAAGAGTGGAGTTGGTTTTATGAACTTTTATAATTAATCTTTAGACACTTATAAATGATTTAGCAGAGTTAATTTTGTCCTTTTTCATGAAAAAATTATGGTATTTATGAAATTATTATCATTTAAAAGTAAATTTGAAAGTAGTATCAAATCTGAGGGAAAATTAAATTTCATTTAGTTTTAATAATTTGTATTACCCATTGTATAATATAGTTTCACAACATAAATAAATATTTGTGCTATATTGCAACATTTGTATACTGTTGATGCAAATTATGCCATATTGCGCAGTTTTCCTAGTAATGAAAAATGATTGCATATTTCTGGAATTTAGCCATATTGTATGGACTGAATTTTAAGAAATTCTACATTGTATGTGTTGTTAATTATGCATTGATAAAAGTCAATGACAGAGATGGGGATAATCTAAAAAGCAAATTATGAACTGTCCCACTCAAAATAGTAATACAAAAATGACATAGCTATTCTTTTATTATATGAGAAATCGAATTTGGTCAGGAAAAAAATGTATGCATTGCTTTAATGCAATTTGCAAAAGATTGAATAACTTGAAGGCACGCCAAAACAACATGAAAGATGATACAATTGGTACAGATTCAAAGCAACATATAAATAAAACGTTTGAGGCTTATATGTAGCTTTTCCGCGGAAGTCTTAGACTTCCAAATCACCAGGAGAAAACGTTGTGAAATAAGCTCCAAGAGAGTTTAGGTTTTGGTCAGAAGATCCATGGAACCCAGTGATTTTCTTGCCTTTCACTTCAAGTTTAAACTTTGTACCAAGGTTGTATCCCATGAGTGCAGAAGTCCTGATGTTGGTTTTGATCACAAGACCTTGTATCACACCCTCGTCGTAGTAACACTTGATAGATACGATATGTTCATCAATAGTATGTTTAAGATCAAACTGCAAAATGTATAAATCAGATTGATTGAATAAGATTATAATGATCATGTATACAAAGTACATACCATTAACCAAGCCTAAACCGGATCTAGCTTACGAATAGTATGAGAATTTAGGTGACAGAGAAACGAAAATATATAATATATGAATGAAGATAAAAAAATCAAAATCAAATCCCACCATATTGGTGCATGCGATCTAACAAACTCAAAGGTCAAAGCAAAACCACGCAAACTTTGATGAATCGACCAAAAAATCATATGAATAGTTGAAATGTACCGACTCGGTGAAACTTTGGCCCGAGCCACCATGGATTGGACCAAAACTTGATGGACACTATGCCATCACGACCCTCACGTATATAGATCTTTGATACACTTTCATGCTCGGCTCCATCATCCCATTGCTCACCTCCATTTCCGCCTCTAGCTTCCAACTTTTGTGACATTGGGAATCAATTTGAATATGATGAAAAAAATAGATGGTGTCAACTTTGTAAGTCTGTGAACTGTTTTTTCTAAATAATGAAACTAAAAACGAAAAGGAAAATGATAAGATCGTATATCAACAAAGATGGTTGTACTTAGTTGATATATAGCCATATAGGATTTAGAAAGGCGTGAAATATATGCCTTTTACATGCTCGAGAAGGCATGTCATAGTGAAGTAACGCGATCCATTTGCGGATATTAACTCAGCAGATTAAAATACTTTGCGGATATTAACGGTTTCAGACTAAATAAATAAAAAGGAAGAAGAGACCAACTCAAATCAACAGTTCTTTCTTCGACGGACTTTTACAGAAGACGTTTGACTAGAAATATTTACTAAACTAAATTCAAGCGAAAATGAATTAACAAGATGACGATTTTGTCTTTTTCGCAAATAAGACTAATCTTATGATAATATTACCATAACTGATGTTAGTTACATGAAATTTTAATTTGGATATGAATGTTTTTTTTTTTGTCATCAAGATACAGACTCATATAGACTCTGTGGACCAAACTGGGAACTCCGCATCCATGTGAACGACGAAAGACGATTGCTGTCTAACACTGCGTGCTAAACGATCGGCTCTTTGATTCTCCGTTCTTGGTACATGAATGAACTGTGTGCTCCGGAAACTCTCTCGTAACTTCTTGATATCCTCCAAATAACTTGCGAACGCTGGCCACTCCTCTGGTTTCGAAACCATCTTCACCAACTGAGTACAATCCGTTGCAAACGTAACCTGTAACTGTCTTAGATTTCTCATACACTCCATTGCCCAAATTAAAGCCTCGATCTCCGAATGAAGGGGAGAAAGACTAGCCCGAACATTTCGTGCGCCCATTAGTCCTTGGAATCCTTCTAGCGTGCTATACCAACCTTGTCCCGAAAAAGGATCATTCTCTTTCCACGATCCATCTGCGTAACACCAGCGTCCTGGAAAGGTTGGAGGTTGTTGAACATGTGGTTGTGCAGTTCGTTTGGTTTCTAGATCTTGTGCTGCCGTCCACATGGTGGATTCCGTTACTGTCAAGTTTAGAGTATCTCTCGGATCCATATCAATGTTACTGAAAACTTTATTATTCCTTGCTTTCCAAATATACCACAAGATCCATGCAAACAAGTCAATATCCATCTTTGGTGCAATTCTCCAGAATAAAAAATCCATATTAGTGAACAAAGCCCTTGTAGGAAAAAATTCCGGGCTCGTCGGAATCATTGAAAGAGCCCATACTTGTCGCGCTGGAGGACACTCAAAAAAGATATGGTTAATTGATTCCTCAATGTTCCCACATCTGTCACACCATATATCCCCTTTCATTCCTCGTGCTTTTAAAATCTTTTTAACCGCAATGCACCCTGTTATAATCTGCCACATAAAGTGTTTCATTTTAGGTGGGCACCTCACTTTCCAACAAAATGCCTTTAGAACGGCTACTGTCGGACCGATAAAGTCTGGTGGTTTTCCTCTATCTGGATAGACTCTTTCTACCTCATATCCCGATCTAACCGTATATTTACCATTTTTAATAAAATGCCAGCCATTTTTATCCTCTATCATATACCTGCTAATGTTAATACTCTGTTAAATAATATAATTTTCTAATAACAACAGTACAAATATATTTTACTGTTAGGACAAATAAACAATCCAAATTCAACATCAGATATTCAATAACAGAAATATATATATATATATATATATGATCCAATTCTATTTAGTTTGAAGTACGCGATCCAAAAATGAATTTTATGAAGTTTTAGATCCAAAACGGATAATATCATAATCATTAAGAAATTGGACATCTGGTGACTGGTGACGAACATTTATTTGGTTTTCAGCATGAACATGTGGTCTGGTTCTAGTAAAGTGTATGATCCAAAAGAGAATTTAATCTGTCACAACAAATTGGTATCAGAGTCAAAGTTTCATAATCCTTGATTTCAGGGGAAAATTGTTAGGGTACATAAACAATTTAAATCTCTGGATATTCGATCACAATCAAATTCCACCTTGAGACATTTTGTAAGTAACCGAACCAAAAATAAATTTCTAAGTGTGGCCAGAATAAACAATATCATACTAAATGACATGTTACTATAATTACATTATCCGTACATATAATTTGTATATGATACTGAAATAAATTTAAAAGTGAATGAAGCTGAAAAGAAAAACAGCTGAGATTGATTAAAATATTTTACTATTGTAGAAGCTATTCTAAAACAAATAGAGAGGTATATTTTTTAAAAAAAAATAGAAATAACTGATAAACGTACAACAAATTACATTTCTTAAGCTAATAGGGCTAAGTTGAAAAAACAAAAAGTTATTAGGACTAAAGTTTAAACAAAAGAATTTAAATGTTATACAAGAAATGCTCTATCTCAACTGGCGCTTGTGGTCCGGTGGTGATTAATTTGATGACGAAACCCAATACGGTGAAGCCACTAGAGTTCGAGTCCCGACACAAGAAAATTACAATTTCCGTATCGTCAAAGACAAAGAACCGATACATGAATCGAAAACATTGGCTGCTAACACGTGGCTAGTCTGTACCTACTTCCTTAGAAGATATGATATCCATTTATAATTAAAAAAAAAAGATGCTCTATACTTTTAGTTGGTGTTAATATCTGGATTGTTTAACTTCATTTTTGTTGTGCTATGTATGTAAGTGGTAACTTGTTTTTTTCTTTTTAACACCGTTGTAACTTGGTTCGACATGTTGGGAATCCATTTAAGGTATTTTTTTCCTGTCAATAATTCAATATTGTATACACTCACTATTTACGTATCACATAATAATAATCATGAATCATTATCCTATTTTAAGAAAAAAAGCAACTCACTTGCCGATGATAAACAAACGACAGTAATAGAAAGACGACTTCCTTATCCATTGAGAATCTCACAGAGTATATATGGAAATATATCTCTGATTCGCTCACACATGTTTGATCAAGTGGCAGTTATATTTGCAGCTCGACCAACACAAAAGCTGAGACAAAAACTATTTTTCTTTGAGATGAACCAAATATGATTTAATAATGCTTCATCTTACTCCTTCAAGTAACAATTGTATATATGCAGCTCAATATTAAATCATTGTATATTATTTCTTTTAATTGTTTCTGAACTGGTTTAATCTTATATAGCTTTCACAATTCTATGTCAATTCCGGTCTTACCTATGTATACTCTTAGTCTATATATCATCCTCCTTTTAGACGTTTTTTTTTTTGGAAACTCCCTTTTTTTAGAAGTTGATGTTAGCCATGTTATACAATGCCAATTCTTTAAAAATACAACAAACATACACAAACACGTAAACCTGTCAATACTGACGGATGTGATTTCGTTTTGGAATCCCACTGCAATTCTCAGAATACATGAAACATCATTTTCTTACTTTCCTCTATAGTATAATTTTATCTAGAGATTAATCCTTTTAAAGCATAAGGTAACATATTTTGTACGCTTTTTCAAAAAAAATAAACATATTTTCGTACGTTGCGCATCATAATTTCAGAATATGAATATATTTACATGTTTGTGTATGTGTGTGCATCAAACATATGCATATATAGTTGCCTAATTGTCTTAATCACTTTTATATCCCAACTAAGGAAAGAATAGTTTACAACCTCTCTCTCTTCAATCTTGTTTTTTAAGAATCAAATCATCTACAAAGACGAAGAAAACGTGATTTACGAAAGAAGTTTTTATTGACTCTGCCATATATATTACCTTTTCTTGATAGTGGTAGAGTTGTTTTGATAGGTAATTGGCTGATCGCCATGACTATGATTTCAAACTTGTGAATATATTATAAAGAACACTAAAGGAACTAAAAGAAAGTTAAATAAAAAAAGTTGAAAAAGAAAGTACTTTTCTCTCTTTTGCTTTAGGGAAAGAGCTAAACAGCTTGCAATGACCACTTTAAGTTTCGTGATTTATTTCATCAAATTATATATCAAATATACCACACCATAATATAATTTTCTAATCATGTTTTCAGTGGTAGATGTTTTGGAAAGTGAGTCTGCACATAGCTATACAGAAAATTCAGGATTTTAAGTGAGTAATAATAAATGAGTCTGTAGCCTTCAGATGTATTCATGAGTAATGCAAATAATTAAAAGCTATAGAAGATTCAAACCGTACGAAATGGATACTAATCAAAGAACGATACGAAGAATATTGCATAATTTATGTGTTATGTGAGACAAAAACAAGATATAAAAGCAAATTAGAATTATATAGAAAACTATTTTGTCCATATTTATGAAAATTCATCAAAATGTTTCACGAAGGTATTATTGCGTCCATGCATCTGTTTTTTGTTTTTTTACTAAAACATTAGTTTTATTGACAAAGCCCATGATATTCTTCTTATTGACAATATCCAATTGTTTCAAGAAAAATGAAAATGAAAATCCCCCAAAGATGTCATTACATATTAAGCATTTAATCAGCAAGAAAAAAGAAAGAAGAGAAATATGAAGAAGCACATAAATCAGATTAGATTTTAGCTGAACTCAATCATTTTTTTCTGCTGATTCAAGTTCTTATAAAACTTCTTTATGAAATCATCAGCTGCTTGGTCCACGTGTCCATTGGTCAGGTCACCATTTTCCGGTGTTAACGGAAACGGTGAGTCAGTTACTCTCAGCGGCCTCACTAAAGGAGTTCGACCAAAGCCGGGAAAGTAAGGAGACAAAGCCGCCGACAAATATGCCGGGGTAACGTTTCCTTTGTCGCCAACGCCGTTAAGAAGCTCAAGAACTGCTCTAGCTGCGGCAGCGTCGTCGTCGAGCGTCTGAGGCGTTTGCCCACACGCGAAGAGATTATTGTGACTCTTTTTCTTCATGAAACCAATATTGGGAAATGGGAAAGAGTAGTTTGGAGTATTGCTGCAGCTAAACTCGTATTCTTGTCGTTGAGGTGCGGTTGCGGCGACCGATGAGGAAGTGGCGGCGGCTGGGACACGGCGACGGTGGTGGAACATGAGGTTCTTGCCGCGTTTGAGAGTGGCGTTGAAGTCGGCGATGAGTTTGTGTTTTGAGACGCCTTTACGGATCATGTACAAGAGGAAACGTACGATGTTCCATATCTTCTTGCTTATTGGTTCGTTTTGATCCATTGGATCTTAAGATGTTTTTAGTGGGAGAAAGAGAGATGTATTATTGTTTTCTGAAGGTTGATTACTTATGAGCTAAGGAGTAGAAATGTGACCGTTTTATAAAGGGAAGGAGGAAATAGAGGTGCAGAAACGTGCAAGATATTATATAAAGATTATAAAAGCAAAGCAAAAGCTTATTGGTGCATAATTATTGAATCCATGTCACTTAAGAAGAAATGAACTTTTCAATATGAATTAAATTTTCTGTTTTAGTTTACATGTTTCTTTAATTAGGATGTATGGTTTTGTTGTAGCCTCTTATAGAATTTAATTTCAAATGATAACGTTATTACTTTCTTTTTTTTTGTCATTGAAACGCTCACATAATGTATCACAAGAAAAAACTTGTGGGGTAAAAACAAATCCAAAGCAACAAAACAAAGGAGAACCAGTAGGCCTCCAAAACAACAAAACTCCCGAAACAAATGGGAGGAAACAGTGAAAACGTAGTCAACTAACCCAGATAGAGCATCGGACTATTCAATGGAACCTGTCGATCCCAATGGTTGGAAGATGCTTCTTGAGCTAACAGTGGAGATAACCAACGAGGACCATTACTTGCAACATACGAAGGAAGCCTATTGTCCCTTGTAACACTTAGTGCAATGGCTGTGGCTGCCACGTTACGTTATTACTTATTAGGTAATATCTCTCAAGATTATTTATGAATTGTTTTTTCTTGGTATCAAGAGATCTCGGACCAAAATTCATACTAATCCAGGGATTCGTAAGAAAGAAAAAAAAAGAGTCAGATACATTGACTTTTGTGCGTACATAAGATTTGAGTATATATGACTGAAGTGAAGTCAATTTGAAACTTTTAAAAATCTTATGGGTTAAAATCCATTATTCAATAGTTTGACGTGAACCATTTGCATGCATGCACCAAGCATTTTATTTTGAGAAATTTGAAATCGATAGTACTGGCAAAGTGGTAACTATAGTTGATAACATGTTTTTATCATAAGTAATTGACAGTATAAGAATAAAATTACGATAGCTAATGAAATATGACATTTAAAGATGTCTGTAAGCAAATCAACAGCCTACTATATTAAATTGGTAATTAATCTTGATACGATCATTAACAAATATATAATCGTGAAAATCTTGAAGGATGCAGGTTAACGTTAAAGCGTAAGTGCCGGCCCTTGGGGCAAGCAAAAGAAGCAACTGCTTCCAGCCGACATTTTTAAGATTAAAATTCGGCCACATTTTATTGAAAAATCTGTCTTAGTCCAGTGGTATTACATCAAGCTTAAGGTCTAGTTAAAAGATAAACCTGGGTTCGATTCTTATCAAGCGGCCATTTTTTTCAATTTTTGCTTCCAGCCACCTAAACTCTAGGACCGGCTCTGCGTAACCACTTGATATCGACATAGAATAAACCAAACCAAATCATGGAAAAGCAGAAACAAGATATAATTTAAGGTGGAAGAGTGGTATAACAAAACTTTCACATATCAAAGTTTTTGTACTTTAGATTATACTATGTAATATATATGATAGCCATAATCTATATATGGATTTTATGGGTCTTACTTTATGGTTCAATTATTGTTGCGTCTTTTCTTGATATATATCTAAAGGAAACAAAAAATTTATTTAAATTTTTTTTTCTTTTTTTTTGGAACGAAATAAATGTTTTTCTGTGAGCACACATTTTCATCATAAACTAAGGGATCATATGCCATTTTAAATACGATTAGTATCCTTGTAAAGTTCTATGGATGACTGATGATATATGGTAACGCATTAGTTAAGATAAATAGATATTATTCTATAATAGTTTTTTTGGACAATAGTTCCGTAGTGGTACTTATGTTTCCGTAATCATGTAACTTATTTCTAGGACCAGATCGTTACTATGAATTGTTATCATTTCCAAGCTTTTCATGTACCAAACAAACAAATTAAAGAATTTTAGTTGAAGGACATTGAGGTCAGGTTGGTTATATTATTTCGGTTTTTTGGTAAGAAACGTAACTACTTTATCCTAGTCAGAAAAAGGCACCGGATAGTCATCTATATTGTTAAAATTGAAGTAAACATTGAAATTGTTTGAAAACTTGAGTAATATCTTAATAAAATTTGTTTGAAAATATGAATATTAATAGAAATTAATACTTACCTATTTTAAGTGATTTTGTAAAAATTTTTACTATATTTCTAATCAATTCTAACCACTTCATATAATATCTTTATTAGATAAATAAACATCATTTATTACAGAACTACAAACAAAATTTAATTGTTTTCAAATTTTTAAAAAAATTTACATTCTTTTTTTTTGAAACTAACAAATTTACATTCATTTTGTCACTTTTTAACTACTTCATTAATTATATTTAACATAATATTTTGCAGCATTTATTTACATATTAACTATAATAATTTTACATATTTGAATGAAATTACTCTATTTGTGACAAAACTTCAAAACCGTTAACAATTTTTTTATTTGTTTATATAATCAATTCGACATTTGGATACATGTTTAGCTACGAGTTATCTTTTTGGGTATCAAGTTTTTTGAGTTTTAAAACTAAGCTTCATTCGGGTATTATAAATTTTATGTGGAGTTTAAAATTGGGTCTTACCAAGTCAATATGAATTAAACTTTGATACATACAAATATCCAAAACTAATGTATTTGAGGCCGGTTCAGATATTTCTAACAAAAGTAATAATATTAAGTGATTCAGTTCAGGTATTTTAAATTTAAACTAAATTTAACAAAAAATTAACCAAAAGTAATTATATTACCTTTATTTGTGTTCATTTCTAACGTATAGAAACTTTAACACATTCAAATACTTATTCAATTAATTATATTATGACACATATAAATATATAATATTAATCATAAAAATATATATTTTTACTAAAAAAAACTAACAACTGCACATTCGTGAATGCTTGCAATATAAAATTTGATGGGCAATTCTATTGTCTAAGAAATTGAATATATTTATTTGAAATGTTCGATGCACTAATAATTAGAAAAGAAAAAGATCACATCATCACACACAACCAAATAAAAAGCAAGCATGTCTTGAGTTTTTCAAACAAAATACTGTCAATGTGTTTCACAGTAACATCAAGAAACAACATAGACCGTCTTACAAAAACAAAGTCTGTCTGAAAATTAAAAACAGATTATTCAAAAGTACATATAAATCTCAAACAAAGGACCAGTTGATGAACACAAAGCAGATACAAATGGGCATTCTCTTCTTCATTGAGTACTTTCCAAGCAACAGCTCTCTCATATGAAACTGGTCTCCCCATGCTTGAGATACATATCCCCCCTTGAAGACTCCTAAAACCCTGAAACCAAAAAACATCCCTTTAAGTCACACAAAGCTGATCAAACTACAAAAATCAGAGAAGAATGTTGTTGAAAACCTGTTGCATAATCTGTGGGAACTCAGAGCAAAGAATCTTTCTTCCATTGTCATCAAATATCTTCTCTAGAGTGATATCTTGAAGAGAAACCAATGTAGTCTCAAGCATGTCAAGTCCTGCCTGGTTTGCAAATGTGAAGACAGGCATGGCCTAAAACAAAAAGGTTTATAAAAGGATCAGTGACTGTGAGTAAAACATTCATGTGCTTGATATTTGAGTTAGTACCAAAAGTTAGATGCAGATGATAGCATCTGTATGATGCCAAAGGTTCTTGAGAACAGATTCATTGCCTTCGCTGTACGATTTAAGAAGCTCAACGCCCATGTAGCTCCTAGTAACAACAGTAAAAAAATGAGTTGGTGGAAAACTTTGACTATATTGATCATAATGCATATTACCTGTAACTCTGGCAGATCCAACGAGCAAGTGTTTGGGCTTCAGGAGTACCCAAAGGAGTGCGTAGACGGACTTGTGAGCTGATGTGTTAAGGAGAGAGAGCCAATGCAACTCTCTGTACAGATGAGATGATACCTCGAACATATAGCCATGGATGCTACATGTTCTTGCATATGGCTCTCAACACCAAACTCAAATGCTACTGTTATCAGAGATCTTGCACATGTGGAGTTTCCTGATTGATCAGTTGAGGCTTTTGTTGTTCCCGCTGAAGCAAGATCAAAAGTTCGGTTTGGACTAAATACGTCCTGCTTTTTTGGTTCAAGACAAGCTTTAAGAGTCTGAAAAAACTTATATGAAAACATTATTTATTCTACCTTTGTGGAGTCGAGAGGGATAATAAAAAAAACCGAAGGAAGCAGAAGTGCATAATTAAAAACTAATTCATATATATTGTATATGTGTATTTTGAAAAAAAAAAAATTGGTTGAGAAACCCCTATTTGGGTTGCTCTAAGTTATATGACCACTTTTTGCATTTGGTCCATGCCTTCGCTGACAAAAATGATAAGAATGAGACTGTTTCTTTAACTAGCTTTCAGTGCTCTCATGTTTCTTGAAACATATGGACCACGGGTCGAGAGAGATAAAATTTAAATTATCTGTTTAGATGCCGTTCTAAAGAAACAAAATGTGAGTAAACGTTAAGGTTGCCGTCAAACACAATTTTATTATCCTTCTTTTGTCTTTGAAACAATGTTATGAAACACCAAACTTGGTCAATTGGTTGATCTCCTATAAACTATGTCGTGAAAAGTAAACAACTGAAATGTCTTCGTTTTTAGACTGCTGACTGGTTGACTTTCAAGGCTGGGAGGTTGTATACATTAATGCACACAGTCTATTTTGGAAAAATCTTGCATTTGGTCGGAAGTATTAATGTATGATGCATCATCCTTTACGTTGTATTATAATCACAAATTTAAGGCATTCTGCAACTGCTTCGTCCCTTTATGTTTACTTTCCTGCGAAATTCGAGAAGCACCGCAATCGTTTAACAAAAGAAAAAACATTTTGAGAACATGAGAATGTTTCTTTTTCTTTCTCTCAGTGCTCTTATGTTACTTAAACCATATGGTTTTACTTTTACCGATGAAACTGATCGGCAAACACTGCTCGAATTCAAGTCTCAAGTTTCTGAAAACAAAAGAGTTGTCTTCTCCTCCTGGAATAACTCTGTCCCTCTCTGCAACTGGGACAAGGTTATATGTGGACTCAAACATAAGAGAGTTACTGGTCTGAACCTTGGAGGATTGCAGTTAGGGGGAGTGATATCACCATCTATTGGTAATCTTTCCTTTCTCAAATCACTTAATCTGTCTGATAACTCTTTTAGTGGTACAATCCCTACTGAGGTGGGAAACTTGTTTAGACTTGAGTACTTAGATATGAGTCATAATTTTCTCAGAGGAGGGATTCCAACTAGTATTTCTAACTGCACAAGATTGTTGAGGCTTAATTTAACTTCAAATAGTCTTGGAGAAGGTGTTCCTTCAGAACTAGGATCACTGACGAAGCTTGAGAATTTATATCTTGGTTCAAACAACTTGAAAGGGAATCTCCCTGCGTCTATGGGAAACATAACATCCCTTAAACGTCTTAGCTTGGCATATAACAATATGGAAGGAGAAATTCCAGATGATATGGCTAGTTTGAGTCAAATGATTTGGATTTCATTAACAGTCAACAATTTCTCTGGTGGTTTTCCTTTCCATGTCTACAATTGGTCGTCACTTGAGGTCCTATCCATCTCTGTTAATAGTTTCTCTGGTAACTTGAGGCCTGATCTCGGTAATCTCCTACCAAGTATCCGAACGTTATTCTTGGGAAGTAATTATTTCACTGGAGTAATTCCGGAAACACTTTCCAATATCTCGAATCTTCAAGCTTTGGCAATTGGGAACAATAGTTTGATAGGAAGTATCCCTTTGAACTTTGGGAAGGTACATAATTTGCAACTTGTGGCACTTGGGGTTAATTCCTTAGGAAGTTACTCTTCTGGAGATCTTGACTTTCTTAGTGCTTTAACTAACTGCACCCAATTAGTAATCATAAGTGTTGCTGGTAATAGGCTTGGGGGTCCTATGCCTACCTCCATTGCTAATCTGTCAAGGACTCTCATCGGACTAGAGCTTGGAAAAAATCTCATCTCTGGAAGCGTTCCTCAGGACATCGGGAATCTCATAAGTCTACAATCACTTCAGTTGGAAGAAAATATTCTGATGGGACCACTCCCAACCTCTCTTGGGAAGCTTGTAAGACTGGGGAAGCTATATATGAATTCGAATAGGATGTCAGGAGAGATACCATTTTCTATTGGCAACATCACTCGGTTAGAATCACTATATTTGTTCAACAATAGCTTTGAAGGAACGGTTCCTCAGAGTCTGAGCAATTGTAGTCAGATGCTATATTTAGATGTTGGATATAACAAGATGAATGGGACTATACCTCGGGAGATTATGCAAATCTCATCCCTTGTTCGTCTAAGAATGGAAGGAAATTCTTTAACCGGCTCTCTGCCAAAAGATGTTGGACGTCTACAAAATATTGTAGAGCTATCACTTGGGAATAATAAGTTATCAGGACAGCTCCCAAAAACTTTGGGAAATTGTCTCTCACTAGAAGTTATTAGTTTGCAAGAGAACTTTTTTGATGGAGCCATTCCAGATTTTAAAGGGTTGATGAGTGTTAGACGAGTTGATCTATCGAACAATAATCTATCTGGAAGTATACCTAGATATTTTTCAGATTTTTCTTTCTTGGAGTATCTCAATCTGTCCGTTAACAATTTCGAGGGAATGGTGCCAATAGAAGGAGTATTTCAAAAGGCTACTATAATATCATTATTTGGGAACAAAGATCTATGTGGAGGCATAAGGAAGTTGCAGTTAAGGCCATGCCTTGTGGAGACACCACCACCACAGACAAAGCACTCATCTCTTTTGAAGAAAGTTGTGATCGGAGTCAGCGTAGGCATTGCTTTTCTTTTTCTATTGTTGATAGTAGTTTCTCTACGTTGGTTTAGAAAAAGAAACAATAACCGCCGGACCACTAATCAAACTCCTTCCAATTTGGGTGCTTTCCATGAAAAGATAAGTTATGGAGATCTCCGAAACGCAACTGATGGCTTCTCTTTGAGAAATTTAATCGGGTCTGGCAATTTTGGTACAGTGTTTAAAGCAATATTCCCCACTGAGAACAATGTTGTTGCAGTGAAAGTGCTAAACCTGCAAAGACGTGGAGCAATGAAGAGTTTTTTAGCGGAATGTGAATCTTTGAAGAACGTAAGGCATCGTAATCTTGTGAAACTACTGACTGCTTGTTCGAGTATTGATTTTCAAGGAAACGAATTCAGGGCTCTAGTCTATGAATTCATGCCTAATGGAAGCCTAGATATGTGGCTGCACCCAGAGGAAGTGGAAGAGGTGCACAGGCCCTCAAGAACCTTGACACTTCATGAAAGGCTTAACATAGCAATAGATTTGGCTTCTGTTTTGGACTATCTTCATATTCATTGTCATGAACCTATAGCTCACTGCGATCTTAAGCCAAGCAACGTCCTCCTAGACAGTGATTTGTGTGCTCATGTTAGTGATTTTGGTCTGGCACGTCTTCTCCTCAAATTCGACAGAGAGTTCTTCCTCAACCAACTAAGCTCGGCTGGTGTCAGAGGAACCGTTGGCTACACAGCACCAGGTATTTTTATTACACATGTGTAATGTTTAAATGAATATAATTAGTATATTATCTTCCTTTTTCAACATAGTTTTGTTTCTGTGAATTTTGGTCCAGAATATGGAATGGGAGGACAACCGTCAATATATGGTGATGTGTATAGTTTTGGTGTTCTTCTTTTGGAAATGTTCACTGGAAAACGACCAACAAATGAGTTATTTGGGGGAAACGTTACTCTACACAGCTATGTCAAGTTGGCGCTTCCAGAGAAGGTGTTGGACATTGCAGACAATTCGATTCTTAATAGCGGTCTCAGAGTTGGTTTCCCTCTTGATGAGTGCTTGACACTGGTTCTGGAGGTAGGACTTAGGTGTTGTGAAGAATCTCCAGCAAACCGGTTGACAATGAGTGAAGTCGAAAAAAAGTTAATCTCTGTCAGGGAGAGGTTCTTTCAAGTCAAACGTTGAAGTGTTTTTGGTTCTCTCAACAAACTTTGCAACCCACTTAAAAACATGAATATCGCATTTCATAATTTTACTTTTTTTTTCTCAAAAATGAATACTTTGTTGTGAAAGATGAATGTCTGTTAACGTAGTTACATTTTCATAAACATTTTCTTTTAGATATTATGGCCATAATCTTAGCCAAAATGAATGGTTTATCTTTTTCTTCTTTTTGTCAACTGTCCAAAAAGATTAGACGAAGTTTATCATTATCGTCACACATCAAATAAAGCAAACAATTCCTGAGTTTTCAAACAAAATACTGTTAATGTGTGTTTGCTCAAAAAAACAAATACTGTTAATGTGTTACACACATCAGAAAACAACATACTATCTTGCAATAACAACCACGAGGCAACATGTTCCTCTGAAAATTAAAAACAGATTATTCAAAAGTACACATAAATCTCAAACAAAGGACCAGTTGATGAACAGAAAGCAGATACAATGAGCATTCTCTTCTTCATTGAGTACTTTCCAAGCAACAGCTCTCTCATATGAAACTGGTCTCCCCATGCTTGAGATACATATCCCACCTTGAATACTCCCAAAACCCTGAAACCAAAACATCCCAGCAAGTCAGACAAAAGCTGATCATACTAATACACAAATCAGAGCTGAATGCTGTTGAAAACCTTTTGCATGATCTGTGGGAACTCAGAGCAGAGAATCTTTCTTCCATTGTCATCAAATATCTTATCTAGAGTGATATCGTGAAGAGAAACCAATGTAGTCTCAAGCATGTCAAGTCCTTCCTGGTTTGCAAATGTGAAGACGGGCATGGCCTAAAACAAAAAGATTATAAAAGGATCAGTGATTTTGAGTAAAACATTCATGTGCTTGATATTTGAGTTAGTACCTTCATTGAGCAGCAGATAATAGCATCTCATCTGTATGATGCCAAAGGTTCTTGAGAATAGATTCATTGCCTTCGCTATTCGATTTAAGTAGCTCAAAACCCATGTAGATCCTAGTATCAACAGAAACAAAATGAGTTGGTGGAAAACTCTGACTATATTGGTAATAATGTATATTACCTGTACTCTGGCAGATCCAACGAGCAAGTGTTTGGGCTTCAGGAGTACCCAAAGGAGTGCGTAGACCGACTTGTGAGCTGATGTGAGAAGGAGAGAGAGACAATGCAACTCTCTGAACAGCTGAGATGATACCACGAACATACTGCCTAGCCATGGATGCTACATGTTCCTGCATATGGCTCTCAACACCAAACTCAAATGCTATTGTCATCACAGATCTTCCACATGTGGAGTTTCCTGACTGATCAGTTGAGGCTTTTGTTGTTCCGGCTGAAGTCCAGGGTCAGGGTTTGCCCCCCCCCCCCCCTAGATCAGGGTTCGATTCCCCTCGTAGCCTTTTACACCTTTTATTTAATTTATGCCCCCACTAATTTTTTTGTCTAGATTCGCCACTAGGCTGAACCAATCTCAAGTGCTGAAGCGAGATCCAACGTTGGGTTTGGACTAGATGATTCCTGCTTGACAAGCTTTAAGAGTCTGACCAAACTTAAATGGGAAAAAACATTATGCGATTCTAACCTTTGTGGAGTCAAGAGGGATGATGCGAAAACCAGAAGGAAGCAGAGGTGCATCATCCGCCAAAGAAGCATCAATTGGTACACATATAAGTTCAGCGCATGTTCCAACAGCGTTTTCATCCATGCCATTACAAAGCTAATCACAAGATATTAGTGATCCACATTAACACTCATGTGCAGAGGAGACAATCTAAAAGTACTTACTTGTAGAAGGAAGATATCTTTTGGAACGATTGCATCTTCAGGGGAATGACCAAGACCTTCCAACTTGATGACTTCCATGAACTAACAACGAAACACACCAACCATCTATAAAAAATAAAACAATCAAGGAGTACAAAAGAATCTTGAACTGACCTATTCATGCTCAATAGTATGAGCAAGTGGAAGTATAACCTGCCCTCCAAGTCCTCCAACTCTGGCACTACAAGGCCCCACTTTAACAGCTGCTGCCAGATATGCATCGATGTTGTTATCAACCCACTCAGATATATGCTCCTCAGAAAGCTAAGCAGGATCACCGGAGGAACATTCTAAAGTTGCAAACAAAAACCAAAACAAATTAGTAAGAAAAAAACATAAATTGATCTATAACAAAAAAAAACAACGGTGCACTGACCTGTAAAAGCATGGAGGCTTTTGCGCATAAAACCACATTTCTAACAGGAGCAAAGCCATTGGAAAATGTAAGATTCAAACCCATCAGCTTGTGGTGGAGCCAACGTAGTTGATGCATAGAGCTGCAAATGTCAAAGATTATAATGGTCACTATTTTCAAATATGGTAATACAATTTTAGTTTTCTTTTTTTTGAATATATGACAACTTTATTTTATTTTATTTTTAGTTTTAGTTTTAGCACATATGATTGAAATGTACTAATCTGCATGTAAAGCAGCGCAATGGTTCCACTACTGGCTGTTGGCAACACATTCATAACATCAACAGCTCTGCATTCGCGGAACCACAAAGACCGATCTTTGATGATCTCTGCGACCTGACAAAAGAAATGAAGAAGCAGATGAATCATGCTACATATCTAAAACTCAAGTCCCCTACGATTAATCTCATCTTTTTTTTTGTCAACAGATTAATCTCATCTAGTGCTCTCTCTCACCGTTTCTTTTTCTGATCTGTCAGTAAAATAAGAGAGAGGTGAGTATAGAAACCAATAGATTAAGAAATCATAGATTAATTGAAAAAAAGGTTTTTGACGATGAATAAGCTTCCTTTAACAAAAAAAAAAAAAAAACATGATTGGGACTATATTTGTATGAAAGACTTTTTCTAAATAGAAGATGAAGATTGGTATATGCACAAATACCATACTTCCGCTTTTTCAGAGAAATCTTGTCTTTTTGTTGAATAATGTATAAATTTATAAGTGCTCCAATTTCTTTCACAACATGAAGATGAAAATGGTTTTCCTAACAACTTAAATGTCAAGGTCTGAGCTTTGGTACGAAGCTACATGAACACCCCCACCATTTTAAAGGTTCAATGATGAACATATCATGCATTTCATCAAATATTACGAGAATCTTCCTAGCCTAAAGTAAATCCAATAGGGATGTCGAAAATATATCATTAAAGTAATAAAAATCAGTGGATACTAACTGATTTACTTTGGGACTCTTTCCCAAAAGATCTCGTACTAATCAGAGTTGGACATCACTTTATATACTAGACATTATTTGTCTAATCTTTCAATGTGGGACTTTGTTTGCATTCACAACAAACCTCCTCTCAAACCAAGTACCACATGAACTCTTGGTTTCCAACCTCTAGCAAAACCTGACACGCATTTTGTACCGCCGTAATCACCAACAGGACTCTTCACCTAACCCTTGTTACACCATTAGGATTTATCCACCTAACCCTTACTGCACCATTAGGACATTCACCACCTAATCCTTGGAGCACCGTTAGGAATATCCACCTAATCTTTGTATTGTCGTTAGGAAGAGACTTTCGATACAAGTCTCTGGCACCACTTAATCGCGAGGTCACCTTGAGAATTATCCTCCCACAACCGAAGCTTCCAGGATCTTTGACTGGCCTCTGCTACGTACCATCCCTTCCCATCGAAGAGGGAGCGGTTCGAATTTGAAGGGTATTTTGGTCTTCTTGCAGATCTTCGTCATCCCGACTCTGATACCATTTGTTGGGCTTTTCAAGCCCATGTCCAACTCTTTCAAGAACGATTAGTACGATATTGTCCACTTTGGGCCCGGAGGCAAGGCCCTCATGGATTTACTTTGGGACTCTTTCCCAAAAAGCCTCGTACTAATCAGAGTTGGACATCTCTTTATATACTAGACATTATTTGTCTAATCTTTCAATGTGGGACTTTGTTTGCATTCACAAAGCTATGTAACTGCTTAAGATTGTTGAACCTTAATTTATTTAATAATCATCTCGAAGGATGCGTTCCTTCAAAACTGGGATCATTAAAGAAGCTTGAGATTTTATATCTTGGTGGAAACAACCTTACCGGGAAGCTCCCTGAATCTCTAGGAAACTTGACAGCACTCATGCGAGTTATCTTTTCATCGAACAATATAGAAGGAGGAGTTCCTGATGCTCTAGCTAGATTGAATCAGTTAGTTTTTCTTGCATTAGGAACAAATAAATTCTCGGGCGTTTTTCCTCCCTCCATCTACAATCTTTCGTCACTAAAGACCTTGAGCATGTATCGCAGTGGTTTCTCGGGTAGCCTAAACCCTGATTTTGGTAATCTACTACCAAATCTTCGACGTTTAACTATGGGGCGTAATAGTTTCACTGGACCGATCCCCCCGACACTTTCCAATATCTCAAATCTTGAGCATTTTGGAATCGTGTGGAACAAAATGATAGGAAGTGTTCCTTCAAGTTTTGGAAAACTACAGAACTTGCAATACCTATCACTCGCCAGTAATTCTTTTGGTAGCGGCTCTTCTGGAGATCTTGATTTTATTAAGGCTTTGACTAATTGTACCCAACTTCATACATTACTTGTTTATCAAAATAGGCTTGGAAGTGACTTGCCTATCTCTGTCACGAACCTGTCCACCAACCTCTGGAAACTAGACCTTGGAATGAATTCCATCTCTGGAACAATTCCTTATGAGATTGGGAATCTCATCAGCCTACAAAAACTTATGTTAGACGATAACTTGTTGACCGGACCACTACCGAATTCCATTGGAAAGCTTTCTAGATTGGTGGTATTAAACGTCACGTCAAATAGAATGTCCGGAGAGATACCTTCTTCAACAGGTAACATCACTGGGTTAGGAAAACTCTATTTTTCCAACAATAGTTTTGAAGGAACCATTCCTCCTAGTCTTGGTCAGTGCAAATTCATGTTGTATTTGCGGTTTGGGTCTAACAAGTTGAATGGGACTATACCTCAGGAGATTATGCAATTTCAGTCCCTTGTTCACCTCGACTTGTCGGATAATTCCTTTACAGGCTCTCTGCCAAAGTATATCAAACCACTAGAGCGTCTTTGCATACTGTCTGTTGCGCACAATAAATTATCCGGGCAGCTCCCTCAAGCCTTGGGAAATTGTCTTTCTTTGGTGAATCTTTACCTACAAGGAAATTTTTTTGATGGTGATATTCCAGATATAAAAGGGTTGATGGGTGCTAAAAGACTTGATTTCTCGAACAATAATTTCTCTGGAATTATACCCGGATATTTTGCTAATTTTTCTTCGTTGGAGTATCTCAATCTATCCACTAACAATTTCGAGGGAATGGTGCCAACAGAAGGAAAGTTTCAGAATGCTACTTTACTTTTTGTATTTGGAAACAAAGATCTATGTGGAGGCATCAAGGAATTGAAACTAAATCCATGTGTTGTGCAAGTACAGCCATTGGAGACGACCCATTCCTCTTTTGTGAAGAAATTTTCCGTTGGGGTTAGCATTTTCATAGTTTTTCTTTTGATAGCTTATATTTCTCTACGTTGGTTAAGAAAAAGAAAAAAGAGCCAGCAGCAGCAGAATCATCCAACTTCTTCTTCTGCACTAGAGGTTTTTCATGAAATGATAAGTTATGCCTATCTACAAAAGGCGACAGATGGCTTCTCTTCCAGCAATATGATTGGATCAGGCAGTTTCGGTACAGTGTTTAAGGTATTGCTTCCAACAGAGAACAAGGTTGTTGCGGTGAAAGTTCTAAACCTGCAGAGACGTGGAGCTATGAAGAGCTTTATGACAGAATGTGAATCTCTCAAGGACATAAGACATCGTAATCTTGTGAAACTATTGACGGCTTGTTCAAGTACTGATTTTCAAGGAAATGATTTCAGAGCACTTGTCTATGAGTTAATGCCAAATGGAAGCCTGGATATGTGGCTGCACCCAGAGGAAGTGGAAGAGATTCATAGGCCCTCAAGAACCCTAACCCTCTTTGAACGGCTCAACATTGCCATTGATGTGATTTCTGTTTTGGAATATCTTCATATTTATTGCCATGAACCTATAGCTCATTGCGATCTCAAGCCGAGCAACGTCCTCCTAGACAAAGATCTTACTGGCCATGTTAGCGACTTTGGCATTGCTCAACTGCTCATGAAACTTGATCAGGAGTCTTTATTCAACCAACTAAGCTCGGCCGGCGTCAGAGGAACCATCGGCTATGCCGCACCAGGTAAATTATATCACACATCAGTATTGTTTGAATCAAGAAAAATGTTGTTTAAAAGAAGCACTTGATGTAACAAAGCTTTTGATTGAATAAATTTTATATTCATTAGGAAAAGAATTGTTGTACTCTTTTTTTTATTATGATCTTGTTTCTGTGAATTATGGTGCAGAATATGGAATGGGAGGACAACCATCAATATATGGTGATATGTACAGCTTTGGTGTTCTTATTTTGGAGATGTTCACTGGAAAACGACCAACAAATGAGTTATTTGAGGGGAACGTTACCCTTAACAGATACGTCAAGTTGGCTTTTCCAGAGAGGGTGTTGGACATTGCAGACAAATCGATTCTTAGTAGTGGTCTCAGAGTTGGTTTCCCTCTTGATGAGTGCTTGACACTGGTTTTGGAGGTGGGACTCAAGTGTTGTGAAGAAACTCCAAAGAACCGTTTGGCAGCGAGTGAAGCCAGAAAGGATTTAATCATAATCAGAGAGAGATTCTTTAAACATTGATGTGTTTACTGTTTCCTCCGACTTTGCAACCCACTTAAAAGAAGGAATCTGAGACCTTTATAATATTGTCTTTCATAATATGAATGCTATTTTGTATGCAGACAATAGAATGAATGTTTTGTTACCAGCTTTATAATTGCTATTTCTTAAAGCTCTGATTGTGTATTTATATTTTTCTTTCCCTAGGTGATCGATCAATTTGAGAGTTTTTTAAATCTGGATGATCAAGAAAAGTTTTAAAGGAATGATCTATCATTACGGAGAATGATCAAACTGAATTAGACAGACAGTCTTATGTAAAAAGTTTAGTAGAATTTTTCGGTTAAATTTCAGCCTTATCCTAAACATTCAAATTTTCGGTTTACATCTCAACTTTGTCCAAAACAGAAACATGCACCAGACTGTGTAATCATTGCCATAACAATTTTGATGGGTAAATTTTTTATAAATAAATTGAATATAGATTTTGGAAAGCTAAAATGCAATAATAAATCAGAAAAGAAAAATATATCACCATCATCACCATCACACATATTCAAATAAAAAGCAAGCATGTCTTCAGTTTTCAAACAAAATACTGTTAATGTGTTTCACAGCAACATCAAGCACAGCATAGAATGTCTTGCAATAGCAAACACGAGGCAACATGTTCCTCTCAAAATTTAAAACAGATTATTCAAAAGTACATATAAATCTCAAACAAAGGACCAGTTGATGAACACAAAGCAGATACAATGCGCATTCTCTTCTTCATTGAGTACTTTCCAAGCAACAGCTCTCTCATATGAAACTGGCCTCCCCATGCTTGAGATGCAAATCCCACCTTGAAGACTCCCAAAACCCTGAAACCAAAACATCCCAGCAAGTCAGACAAAAGCTGATCAAACAACTACACATATCAAAGCAGAACGTTGTTTAAAACCTGTTGCATAATCTGTGGGAACTCAGAGCAGAGAATCTTTCTTCCATTGTCATCAAATATCTTCTCTAAAGAGATATCTTGAAGAGAAACCAAAGTAGTCTCAAGCATGTCAAGTCCTGCCTGGTTTGCAAATGTGAAGACAGGCATGGCCTAAACAAAAAGGTTTATAAAAGGATCAGTGACTATGAGTAAAACATTCATGTGCTTGATATTTGAGTTAGTACCTTCATTGAGCAGCAGATGATAGCATCTGTATGATGCCAAAGGTTCTTGAGAATAGATTCATTGCCTTCGCTGTTCGATTTAAGTAGCTCAGCGCCCATGTAGCTCCTAGCAGCAACGGAAACAAAATGAATCATCCTTGTTGACATGGTGGAAAACTTATATATGTACATACCTGTAACTCTGGCAGATCCAACGAGCAAGTGTTTGGGCTTCAGGAGTACCCAAAGGAGTGCGTAGACCGACTTGTGAACTGATGTGAGAAGGAGAGAGAGCCAATGCAACTCTCTGAACCGATGAGATGATACCTCGAACATACTGCCTAGCCATGGATGCTACATGTTCTTGCATATGGCTCTCAACACCAAACTCAAATGATATTGTCATCACAGATCTTGCACATGTGGAGTTTCCTGATTGGTCAATTGAGGCTTTTGTTGTTCCCGCTGAACCAATCTCAAGTGCCGAAGCAAGATCCAACGTTCGGTTTGGACTAGAAGCTTCCTGCTTGACAAGCTTTAAGAGTCTGAAAAAACTTAAATTTGGAAAAAACATTATGAGATTCTAACCTTTGTGGAGTCAAGAGGGATGATGCGAAAACCAGAAGGAAGCAGAGGTGCATCATCAGCAAAAGAAGCATCAATTGGCGCAAATATAAGTTCAGCGCATGTTCCAACAGCGTTTTCATCTATGCCGCTACAAAGCTAATCACAAAACGAGTGTGTTACTAGTGATCCACTTTAAAAACTCATGCAGAGGAGACAACCTAAAAGTACTTACTTGTAGAAGGAAGATATCTTTTGGAACAATTGCATCTTCAGGGGAATGGCCAAGACCTTCCAGTTTGATGACTTCCATGGACTATCAACAAAACAATACTTCAACATAAAGATAAAAGAAAACAATCAAAGGATGCAAAAACTGACCTCTTCATGCTCAATAGTATGAGCAAGTGGAAGTATAACCTGCCCTCCAAATCCTCCAACTCTGGCACTACAAGGTCCAACCTTAACAGCTGCTGCCAGATATGCATCAATGTTGTTGTCAGCCCATTCTGATCGATGCTCCCTCAGAAACCTAAGCAGGATCCCCGGAGGAACATTCTAAAAGTTGCAAAAAAAAAAAAAAAACAAAGCAAAAGAGTAAGAAAAAAACATAAATTGATCTATAACAAAGAAAAATAATGGTGCAGGAACCTGTAAAAGCATGGAGGCTTTGGCGCATACGACCACATTGCTAACAGGAGCAAAGCCATTGGAAAATGTAAGATTCAAACCCATAAGCTTGTCTGGAGAAGAGTTCACAGTGATTGTGACATCATCCATGCTATCTCCTATCACCGACCATCCTTCATCGGTAAAACCATTAACAGCCTCATTGAAGCCTCTGCAAGAAAAAAAACAAATGCATTAGACAGTAAATATATTATCCTACAGACATAGTTATGAGTATCAAAACCTGCTTAGCCTTTGACTCAGAGCTCGTAAGGCAGCAGGACGCCTTCCCCAGCCGTTGACACTACTGTTAGTCTGAGAACTCTCTTGAGCTATCTGTTTGAGCTGCCGCAGCGCCTTTACAAAAATATTGGATATATACAACAATGAGTACAATAGTTCCAAACATCGGAAAGCAATCTTAAGTTAACTTACTGCCATTGTTGTCTTCTGTGCAAGTACTTTTGGTGACTCGTAGAGCGGGCGCAAGACCTCAGGCACACTACAAGCCTATTTAATTGTCAACTTAACATTAGTCTCATGTATTGAACAGCATAGACAATGGAGCAGAGTGAAGAGTCTTACCTCCAAATCCATATGATCCACAATGTGTATGATAGAGCCACCACCATCACAAGGCCGTATCAAGTAGCCACTGGGAAGCATCTCTGCTCTAACAAAATGTTGAACCGGTGGCATACTAGGACCGTTTTGTGTGCTCTTTAGAGACCTCTCGCACACCTATAAAATCAGTTACATCGTCATGAACAAAGTAAAAAACAACAACAAAAAAGTAAGTACATAGTCAGAGCTACACACCACAAGGCTGCCATCTTCTAGAACAGAAGTATAACGCAACAGCCAGAAATCACGTGGTGGGGCCAACGTAGTTGGTGCATAGAGCTGCATGTAAAGCAGCTCAATGGTTCCACCATTGGCGGTTGGCAACACATTCATAACATCAACAGCTCGGCATTCGCGTAACCACGAAGGCCGATCCTTGACGATCTCTGCAACCTGTAAAAAGAAGAAGCAGGTCAGCTTTGTTACATATATATGTAAGGTAGTAGTAGAGTGTTGTATATGAATGATTCTATTTACACATACCCTTGTAGGCTCGAGACCTACTAGGCCACAGGCGCGTGCTGCCACACCAGCGCAACCGTGAGAAATAGCAATGATTCCAATGGAATCCGGACCAGGCTGTTACATATACATACAAAAAAATCCATTACAGAGAAGAAGAAGAACAACATCTCCTTGATGATTCACAATTAGAGGAACAGGATCAAGGGGATAATACCTTCATTCCAGGCATCTGAACCCACTCAACAGCGGTTCCAGTTGCCTTTGAAAGAAACTCTGCTAAAGTTTCTTCTGCAATGGACAAAAGTCTGCAAAACAAGACCAAAAATGCAAAGCTTAATCTCAGAATAAATTTTTTTTTTTAACTAAAAGAGCAACACTAAAGCACCCACCCTGCAGGACTAGCATCTCTTGGAGGATTCTGTGATGCTAATTGGTGCTGACCACTCGTCACCACCGATTTACAGCTTGTGTCTTTAGCCGGAAGCGAAGGCTATAACCAAAAGATACACAAAATCAAGATGAAACTCTTTATTTTTAAGGAAAGCATTGAAGATATGATTTTCTCACATTGGGAGTGTGTTGACGGAAGTAGCTGTTTTCATGAACCAGCTGTGACACTTGCTTCTGCAACCTATCATTCTCTTCCATCAACAGCTTGTTCATCGCCGTCAGCTTCCTATTCACTGCTTGAAGCCGTGAAGCCTCTTTCCTCTGTTTCTCTCTACATCTGAAATTTATAATAGGAAATGAAAATAAAGATTGAATCAATCAAATAAACTTCCATATACAATTCACAAAACAGCATTAAGGGTGTGTTAGTATCATTCATTACCTTCGGTTCTGAAACCACACTTTGATCTGTTTAGGCTCAATGTTGGAGAGAATAGGACACTCTCTGATCAACTGCTGACGGCGGATAGAGCTCGGTTTAGGACAGTCATGATAAAGCCTCTCCAATGCTTCAACCTGCTCAGGTGTGTACCTCACATACTTCCCATTATCCATGCATCCCATCTTCCCATCCTTGTAAGACATCTCCATCACTCTCCAGATACCAAAGTCCACTCCTTTACTCAAATCCACAACAAACACAAAGCTTGAAGAAGAAGTTTCCACTGCCAAATCTAAAAACCTAAAGATACTCTCTCTCAATGCCCATCCATCTCATGTGATCTCTCTAAAGGGTGACACAACACACAAGACAAGACTACTCCTTTCTACTTTTAAAGACCAAACACAAACACCAAGAAGAATAAAAAAGAAGATCTTTCCACTTTTGTAAACACCGAAGAAAGATTCGACCGTTCACTGAGACAACAAAGAGACACCACTGAAAACAAGAAAGCTACAACCTTTATTACAAAGCAGAGGAGGTATCACCGAGTTCGAAACGAAGCCCAATCAGTTCTCAAACCCATATTCTCCATCTCCGAGCTGGTCTCATCGAAAAACCCTAGAAAATTTTTAATCAAAGGAGGAAAGAAAGAGAGAGAGACGTAGAAAGTATGTAGAGAAGGGAATCATGGGAGCTACCACCGACTACTGTTTGCTCTGTTTTTATTTTTTTTCCTCTGCCTTATTCATTACAACTTTGAATTTTTTAGCTTTTTCGATATTTATATTGTTATTTTTTATTTTTATGTTTAAATAATGATTTGATAGTGGTGTGTTGCGTTTGTGAATTAACTTTCTCGTTGGCATTCTTTCGTTCTGGTTTTCTGATTGGTACACGTACATCTCACAGTCCAACACAACAAAATGGTTTACAAGTAGAAATAGAATCGTCTAAAGAGCCCTTCACATGTGTTAATACAGTAATAGTAAAATATATAGTCTGTAGACAAGTGTATTTGTTTGTATTCAAAATTGAAACGAGGAAAGTAGGAGTGTGGCATAAGTGTAATAAAACTGCATAACGGAGGGTAATAAGAAGGGGCGTGGTTAGGAGCTGAAGCTCGTATAATAATACCAAAGGGGCGTGGGAGAGAGAGGTCTGCGACTCTGCGTAGAGAGGCAGAGACAACATGATGACCTTTCTTTGCATGCGTCTCCGTCTTAAAGCTGAAGCTACTTCCTTTCTCCTTTCTCTTTTTTTTTTCTTGTTTTCCATCTGAAATTTTCAGTTTGTTTGTCAACTCAATTTCAAATATTCCCTCCTTTTTTGAAATATTCTTTTGATGTTAGTTTTTTTTTATTATCAAACAAAAACAGACTCATTTTTTATGTTAGTTAATAAGACCAAATTTTAGATACAGAATGTATTTATCAACAATATTTTTTTTTTGAATAACTACTAGTTCACAGTTATTGGACATCATTACATTTTTAAATTTATACATTTATTATTGAATATTGCTTTATTTTTATTATGTGTAAAAGAAAGTTCTTTGGAAAATAACTATTATACTAGTAGTAGGAGTATCAAACTGCTTCACCATTCCTACATACTTCCTCAAAAAAGCCCAATAATTTCTGTGAAAGATGGCATCAGTAGATGAAATCGTTTACTTTTTTTTATCAAGTTTCCCATTTTGCTACGTAGTATGGACTATTATAAACGTTGAACTGATTGTATTTCAGTCAAAACTTTCGACAGTTCAACTCAAATCAAGCCTAAATTTAGCCCAGCACATTTAAATAATCAATATCACAGCTAGTTGCTCAGTAAGAGCTTATGTTATTTTCTTGGTTTTTAGAAGATTCCAAGTAGCTATGAAGATTGTACCTATGGCAGAAACTGTGGTTTTGAGAATATGGCGTCTTCATGAGTCTAGATATCCATCTACAATATTTATCATATCCGGTGATGAATCGTCGTTTACTTTCAGATCAATCTGGTTGGGATTCAGTTGGCTTTGTGCATATCCAGGTCCTGAGCCACTATCAGCTAAACTGCTAAAGATGACTATCCTTCCGAAAAGTGGCTACCGAGCAGGTTACTTGAGTATGAAATGCCCTGTTGTTGCCAAGTATGCATGTATCCTTTCTCGAGTGTTGATGCTTTCTTCACACAAAGATAAGGTACGCCTCCTCCTACTCTCAGCTTTGTATCATTTACATTTGTTACTTGTCTAACCAATAGTATGATAATAATATCTCGGTTTGGTTAGCAGTTGTTTCGCACTGTGATTCCTTTTGACATTCACGGTTATCCTTACAATACTTGCCAACTTTGCGAGTATCCATATTACAACGATGCTAATAAGAAGCTCCACTTCGAAAGTGATGAACACAAAGTAAGCATTCCTTGTCTCCCTCCTAAGTCACAACTTGTATCATTACATTTTTTCATTGTAAAGATAACATTTTGGTATCTAAATTTGACCCCCTCCCCTCCAATGTTCTCTTTTTCTCATATGTGTTGGCTGAGCAGGCCGTCGTTGCAAGCTTCTCTCATGAGACAGAGGCTTCCCTTGTCGCTCCACTCAATACAAGTCAAGAAAAGGATGACGCCAACAGGAAGAGTACTTCAGAAGAGCCTCTCTTCAACGAGACTAAGAAGTAAAGCGTGAACTAGATGAAGAAGAAGAGTGCATGGTCATATACTCCTATCTCTTGTTGTTCTTAATCCTAAAGTAATACTCTATGCGTTTTTTCTTTTTGTTAATTGTCAGTTAAACTTGTGATACTTTTTTACATATGGAGATCGGACATAGTACCCCGCTAGCTTTGTTCTACATTAGTGTCTTTTAGTTTTATATTTATTTAATTGTTTATCAAATGTTCCGCTGGTGGTAAAGTTGTAGGCTTAAAAGTTCTCATTTAATTTTAATGTGTTGTGTATGCACGTCGATTCTATTTGCTATAGCTATTTCTGTAGTGGAACAGTATAATCAGTTTGACAGGAAAATTAATTAAAGTTGATCGAGACAATTTCTTTTGTCCATTTTTTGTGTTGGTTTGGTTTAGGGTTTATCAATTATCTCTTTTGTGTATAAGGTTTGTTTGTACTACCTCATTTATCGAGTTTGGGGTTTGCTTCTGTAACATCCACTCTACAGTCTGTTTTTCACCAAGTAATCAAAGAAGAAATAAGGAACATGCTTGCAACATTTTACCAGTTCTTACTTGTGTTTACGGGCTCTATGGTTGAGGTTTGGAGTACTAAGATACACAGTACAAGAAACAAAACTTTACTATTACGTTATTATCTGACCTATTATTCAAGATTGTTTTTATATACAGGTGTACTCACTTCCCTCATCTACAATATGGTTGCCCCCGCATGTTTTCTTTTGTTCATATGTGTTAACTGAGCAGGAGGCCGCCGCAACTGTCTCTCATGACTCATGAGACAGAGGCTTCCCTTGTCGATCCACTCTGCACAAGTCAAGAAAAGGTGCCAACAGAAAGAGAACTTCAGAAGAGCCTCTCTTGAAAGAGACTAAGAACAATTCTTAAGGCGTGAACTAGACAAAGAAGAAGAAGAGTGCATGGTCCTATGTCGTGTTGTTCTTAATCATAAAATAATGCTCTGTGCGTTTTTTATTTTTTTTTGGGAACTGTCATTTAAAGTTGCGATGCTTTTTTTCTACATATGGAGATTGGATTTCGTACCCAGCTGGTTTTGTTTCATTCTTCTTTTTATTGGTCATGAAATGTTCCACTAGTGATAAAAGTGGTAAACTAAAAAAAGTTGAAGTGAAGTTACTTGTCAAACTCATGCAATTGAAGTCAAAACTATTCAAAGACAATTTTCAAAATTTATGTACATCTTGATTTTCTTCTTAGCATAAGATGTCATAAAACTTAAAACATTGAACAGACAAACAAGAAGTAAAAGTTCACAACCTATTGCACTGTTTAATGAATCATCTATCCATCACAAAGCTTATTCCTTTAGCTCATCAACCATGCATCTTCTCTAAACAAAGTCTTGAAATATGGTAGAACTCTAGGAAAACTTGCAAATCCGCAACTTTTATTCTCATCAAAGCAAAAGGCAATGCAAGTATTATGCATATGTGACTCGTCAATCACTGGAATCTTTGGATATCTCTGACTATAAGATGTGTGAGAACAATCCTATATACACCAGATGAAAATTGATCCTACATCGATTGCTTCTTTAGTCGTGCTGTGCTTATTTCTCAATGCTTCATCTAACAAATCATCTTCTAAAAGTTGTCTGCAAGAGGTGACAAGAAGATTTAAAATCTCTCTCATCAGCGTAATAGATATCAGATCTTTTGAAGACACTCTGCATAAGACTTCATTTCATAAACAAAAACTCTCTTCCTTGCAGCCACTGCTTTCTGAAATAACTCCAAAATCCTCAAGTCTTTGATATGCATCAAGAAGCCTTTAAGCCGAACGTGGAAAAAAAATTTCATTCCATCAACTAGTAACTTAAGATCTGAAGGACCCCATACATTCACCTTCGTTAATTAAATATATTTCATCAGTTTACACAAAGAGACACTTGAGCTCTTTTATTATTAAACTCGAAATTCTTCTTAGTCTTACTCATATCTATTTTTTTTCTACTCATATCGATTTTGTCAAGCCCTTGAACTCTTTTCTTATTAAACTCGAATGCAGAAGACTTTGAAACATTAATGGTTTGGTTCCATGGAGACGAGAAGAGAAGGATCCGGGAGAAAAGTGTCTGCAGAGAAACAGAAGGAAAGGAGAAGACTTTAGAGGACAAAGAGAGGAGAAAGCGTAGGTGTGAGTGATCTCATCTCTGAAAAAAAACTCAAGAAAATAGTTTTATTTATGTTTATATATATTTTTCTAATAAAGAACATTAACAAGCTCTAGTAGCTCAGTGGTTAGAGCGTGTGGCTGTTAACCACAAGGTCGGAGGTTCGATACCTCCCTGGAGCGCTTTTTAATTTCTTTCTTCTTATTTTTTTTTTTGAACAATTCTTTCTTATTTTCTTTCTTTCTAAATCTGGACATCTATATTCAACTCAATCCATAGGTGCAACCATATCACATGTTGACTGACTTATTAATATTATACAATTTATGTTTTTCTTATTTATAGAAAATACTACAGTTGCTCAAAAAAAAGAAAATACTACAGAAAATAAGTTTAGTAATCAACAAATGGTTTGTCAATGATTTTAATAAAGCTAGCCAAGCTGGAATAAAAGTTTTAGTTATATGAATTTGATCCATGAAAACAATTTTATTCATGAATAATATGATTTTATATTTTGTATTCTAATTTTATTTATTTTTATTACATACTTAAAATACAGTACAAAGATTTTTGTTATTATTAAGATACTAAGCTTTAGGCGCTAAGTAAGTTCAGGTCGCACTGTATATGACAGAAAATATATCTGAAGAAATACAAGACGGAAAAAAATATTCTACGACTTATATATAATAGTAATCAAGAGAAACAATCCATGGATTGGAATTATTATTATCAAACACATCAGAGACATTAGAGTTTGCTAGGTAGATCAACACCATTGTGATTGACATTGAGGCTACGTCGTTGTACCATCCACAGCCTCCCTGTGGCAATGAGTTCTTCGTCGCATTCTCTTCGAATCTCAATCACTGCGGACGCTAGATCATCTTTCCTCCCTAACAGTCTTGCTTCGATCTTTACTTCGTCCTACATTATTTATCTCATTTAAAAAGGAGATAAACATATAAACTTCTATTTTACTGTCAGACGACTAGACTACAAATGTACAATATATTAGCAATATTGGTAAATGGTTTTCATGTGTTTATTAAGTTGAATGTGTATAATCTTACTTTTCGTTGTCTACAACTCATGTCTCACATACTTAAATTGGCAGATGAATCTGAATTATAACACGTCAGTGACACAAATACATTAATCAGATTTCATGTTAAATTAGTCTAATTTAGTTTCATCCCTTCAAGCTGAAGAAATAACATATTGTTTGGTTGCATTCTTTAAATTGACAAATACACAGTAACGAAAATCAAATGAATGAAAAAAGAAAATCGATTAATTAAGGAATTCCTTTTATAATAGTTCTAATTAAACATAGAATTTGTTAGAAACCAAATGCGTTTCAACCAAGCACGAATGAAATGATATTGTGGTGTTATATATTTTTTCAAATGCTTTTGAACTTTTCTCATTTATTTGTTAATGTTTATGAAACACAAAATAAAATAAAGTCTTAACTTGCTTCTTTGCCGTCGAATATAACGAATAGTTAAGATCAACAGTGGCATGAGATCCTCCGGCTGAGAATATGGCTGTGGCTCCCATCGTTTCCATCAGGGCTGCAACCGCTCCAGTGTGAATGGTCCCATCTTCTCCCTGAACAAGATGGTGTAATACAATGGCATGACTAATAAAATAGGAGTATCAACAGGATTAAAATTCAAGCATATATACAACTATTTCGATCTTTGACGGTTTATAGTCCCGAAAGGAAAATCTTCCTTGCCTACTTATGTGTTTGTGACTGCATTTCAGCTATACTAATATAATCTTCAAGTGGCAAAAAATACAACGAATAGTGAAAGAATTTACCAAAACACGATCAGTTATGATCAGTTTACACTGCACGATTCCTTTTCCAACATAAACGGTTTGGATGCCTTGTAGGATTGAAGCAGGATAGTGTTCAAGGCCTGCGTTGCATAGCTCTTTCAAATAATTTGTGGCTTTGAGAACTGGATCTACCATAGCTTTGATTCTTGTTACTCAACTGATTGATGCAGTTTTGTTTTTATCTTCAAACTTGGTGATATGTAGGGGTGGGCAAAATATCCGTAAATTTTTGATTCGATTCGTTATTCGCTTCGACCCGATCCGAAAAATCAGGATATCCGTAACTTTACAAATCGAAGCAAATATTAAAATTCAATATTCGTCAATAACGAAGCAAATCACAAATATTAAAAGTTTAGGAAGCGGATATTCGATCCGATCTGGCAATATATAAGTACATATATATCTTGATTATATTTAAAGTTCTCTATGTATAAAATTATATAATTATTATTCTGACAATTGATTTAACAGATTTTATTTACATTATTACTTATATAAAAGTAGTACATAAAAAGAAAAAAATTATTTTATGATAATTATAATTTTTATCTTAAGTTTTGTGTTATTATAATCATTAACTAAGTTTAAAATTTTTACAAAATATGTAGATTTACTAATTCTTTTAATTTTTATCTTATATATCACATAAAAAATATATTATACAAAACAAATATGCATCGAAATTTTAAGATTATTTATACTAATCAAAACATATGAGATATCCGTAAGTATTCACAAATATTCGCAAATATCTAATTATTTTCCGGATATCCATTTTTCCGAATATCCGTTATTTCTCCGAAGCAAATCAAATAAAAAAATTAGATATCCATAACATACGAAGCAAATCACAAATACCTTCAAAAACTCGGATATCTAATCCATGTCCATGTATGTACGATTTCTAGAGTCTATGATTACTATTCCAACCCTACACTAAAAATTTGTGGACATCTATGATCAAAAAGAAAAAAAAAATTTGTGGACATCATGCAACCGGGATTATATACATGTTTATGAAACATTTGCATGGGCCCCAACTCTTTCCACTTTTAACTTTTATCCAGAAAAAGTGATAAACGTAAAAAGAGAGGTGTTAAAAAAAAAAGATAAACGTAAAAAGAGAAAAAAACGTTAGCAAAAGAAAAGTGAAAATTAAAATAAAATTCATCATCTCAAGAATGTGACCTTCCTTTCGGACTGTATGGAACTGATTAAAAGCTTGGCTACGGAGCTAGATGAAATGAGAAGACGTCCTAGTGTTATTAATCAAGCTTATCCTATTATCCAAGACATAATTCATATATATAGCTACGCATGTATTTACGTTCAGTTATGTCCCTAGGAATCATGTTAGTGTTGCTGATCAATTGGCTAAGAAAGCCAGGATAACCAATCTAAAGTATGTAATCTCCTAGTTGAACTATTAAGCCATTGTAATTCCTTTAATGAAATGAAAATGATGTTGACAAAAAAAATCACCATCTCTTTTGAGTTTACAACAATATTTGAGTTGCTTTCTCATCAAACTTAATCGTTTTGTTTGTAGAAACCTTTTTAGTTTTTTTTGAATGGACCCTTTAAACAACAGGTCCGGCTTTGTTTTGGGATATACCAATTTATATTTCGTATCTAAAGATTGTGATTAATAAGTGAACTATAACCAGTGCCGGCTTTATGGGTGTGCTGAGGATGCACAAGCACAGGGTCTCAATATCTTACAGAAATTTTCTTACTATTTTAGGGTATTAAATTTGAAAATTCTTGTAAATTAAGGGTCCAATTTTCACAATTACTATAGGGAATATTTGTTACAGCACAAAGCCAAATTATACTTTGAGCCGGGCCTGACTATAACCATATGATACCAAATATCTTTACAATAGTATCTGAATCATTTAGGCTTATATAGTTAATCTAAAAGATATTCTTAAAGGTTCTCGTAAATTCTTTCACGAAACCAAAACTTTCACACAATTTTATTTAGTTGTGGGTCTCATTGGAAGTTGTAGCTTTATATTTTGATGTAAAATTTAATCCATCGATTTCTTGTAGTTTTTTACTCTAAATTTGTGAAACCCTATTCTTGATGTGAAAATAAAACCTTACTAGGTGTTTTACCCGCACATGCGGGTATAAACTTCTTATAAATACTTATTAATTTATGTTTTATTAATCTAAAACCATCATAATAAGTTATTATTTGTTGTTTTAAATAGTAAATCAAACATCAAAATATTTATATATGTCAACTTTTTTTTATCAAAATATATACTTACTATTGCGTTTGTTTTTTTGTTTTTAAAAACACTTGTATCTTAGAAATAGTTTAGAAAATATGTTTATATAATTCTTTTGCATGACTAATATTTATTTATAAATTTTTTTTTATCTTTATTTTTTTTAACTTTTATAATAAAATATGGTTTTCAGATAGCAACACAAATATATGTAAGAATCATCTTATTTTCATATATTTCATAATTCTATTATATTATTTATAATCAATTATTTAATTATTTAATATAACATATAAAATTTATACTATTAAAATAAAATTAGTTTTTAATTATATACAAGATTCGTTAAGGGTATTTTTAAATTAATCTATTAATGACTCAGCTAAAAATAAATAATAAATCAGTAATTTAGTTTTATCTAATAAAAACATAACAAATAAGCACATTTACCTAAAATTATGGAGAACATAAAAAATCAGTAAAATCAATTCATAAAACGTTTTTAATTATATATAAAATTCAGTAAGATTATTGTTTTAAATAAATTAATTAGTGAATAAATTAGAAACTATAAATCAATAACCTATCTAAAAGTCTAAAACCTAGTAAAATATTACAAATAAAAAAATAACTTTACTTTAATGTAACATATAAATTTAATATTATTAAAAATATTTTTTTAATTGTAAATTAAGTATTATAATATTTTTAATTATATACAAGATTCATTAAGGGTATTTATAAATTAATATATTAATGACTCAGCTAAAAAATAATAAATCAATGATTTAGTTTAAACCTAATAAAAACATGACAAATAAGCGAAAAAAACTAATATCATGGAGAACCTGACAAGGAAGTAAATTCACTTCTCAAATAATAGTATAGATATTTCTACTTTTAACTTTTTTTTAGAAAACAAAGCTTTTCGGATGATGTTCTCTTCTTTTTCGATAGGGCAGAGATCATTGCAAGGAATCTTAAGTGTTCGGGTCTTGCCATCAACCTAGCCAAGTCGTCATTTTTTCTGGATGGGAACAATTCAAACCTCACTCACCAAATATAATTGTGGTTACTTATATTTTCTGATTGTTAGTGTGTTTCATTTTTATGTTGCTGTAAATCATGAACTTTTAATTCAATTGAATTATTTTAGTTTTCAACTTTTTTTGTCAACAATTATAACTAACAATAAAATTAAATCAATACTATTAAAACAGAAGCAATATTTATCGACTACTTTTTGGACTATCAAAAAAGTCTAGGTTGGTCCTATTATTTCTTTTCATATATTCATATATATAATTTAATTATTTTCCCTATTATTTCTATTCATATTCATATATCTAATTTAATTTCAACTAAATATATATCATGCCTAAAATTAAAGAACTAACTAACTAATCTATTGTTTTCTAAAACTAATGATTTTAATTTATATAAATACGAAATTTTAAGAGAAATAAATGATATTTTATTTATTAATGTTATAAATAATTATATATGTCTATTAATTCGTATATATACAACTATATATTAATTTAAATGCAAAACAAATTCTTCAAAACCCTCACTAAATACATAAAAATATAATTCTTATTAAATTAGACATACATATACATAAATCTATATATATATATATATATGATAAAAAAATATTAATAGTTTGAGACTATTAATATTTAAAACACAGTGAAACATGTTACTTGATATTTTTATGAATATATACGGGTTATTCAAACACATATTTTATATTTATCAAATATTAACAAAATTATACCATAAAACATTACGTTGACATAAATTAATGCAAGAGAGTATGGATCAATTATTTAATTAGTTGTAAAACAAAATTATTTATATATATATATATAATAAAAATATATTTAAAGATTAAAATTACTAAATATTTACATTTATAATGCGAATAATGAAATTAATTTTAAAATTTAAAATAAGTTATAAACAAAACATCAAAAAACTCTAATAACATGTGAATAACAAAAGTAAACTAACTAAATAAATAAAAATTATATTTACAAACATCAATCATTAAATTGTAATAAACATATACAAATTATTGATGCTCAAATATATTTCATTTTTAGTATGCATCCTCTCAAATATTGATCTATTAACCTTAGAACAAGATGAAAATTTAATTTGAGAATAATAATTTAATTCAAACCGAATTTCATATTGGATCATCTATCAGTTCAACCGGTAGTCAGATCTCGGGTTTTAGTTGTTTTTACGGGTTTATAGGATTTTAAATAATTTTTATTTTTGAAAACTAAACCAAACTACATACGAGACACAATTTGTCGATTTAACTGCCGGTCGGGTCGGATTTTAAAATACTCAATATAACATTTCATTTATAAATCTAATTGTATAATAATACATATTTATATCAAATAAATTTTGAAATGTTCCGAAAATAATCCCGCGCTTTGAAAGTGCGGATCAAAATCTAGCTGCATCTTATTTGTTTACGAGTTATATCCTAAACTAGTAGTATACAATTTTAGTTTACGAGTTATATCCTAAACTGAAAATATTTAAGTATTATTAATGTTTAATGTTAATAAGAAAATTGAATTTTAAATCTAAAATAATTTAAATATAAAACAAAATATTATAATAGATAATTAATAACAAAATAAACTAATGCCAAATCACAAAAATTAACTAGGTCAATAGATTCATGATCCACAAGATTGTATAATCTTATTTAATGAAAAAAATATAAAGTCTAACTTCCTAATTAGAATACAAACAGATACTAATAATAAACTTAAACATCATAGGCGTTAATAATTAAAGATTATGTATTGGTTCAACCAACAGTTCAACTGGTAAACGGTTTTGAGTTATACCGAATTATTAAATAATATTTTTTTTCCTAAAACACAACCAAATTACAAACCGGATTATTGAGTATATCAGTTTAATTGCAGGTCCGGATCCAAACTAAACAAATCCCCAAAGATTTGTGACCAAAAGCGGTTAGCGGTAACCATTGAATAAGTTTCTTCGGCTTGAGTTGGGTTACAATATCCCCCCCACAAAGAAGAAAGGAAAGGAGCTGCAACAGCTCAGCAAATCATAGTTGGATTCAGGGATACAACTATCAGGAAGAAAGCAGCACTTTCACAAAAATTGAGTATAAGTATATAGTTATGCAACATCACAAAGTCAATACAATTATCAAAACTTCTTACGAAAAAATAGTATACACAAATATGATTAAAAATACAAATATAAAAATTAAATTTCTAAAAAGTTAAATTAAAAAAAAATATACCCGCCCTCTGAAGGGCGGGTCATAATCTAGTTCTATGATATTAAAGCAGAAGTCATAACTTGTCATAACTTCTAATTCATGTATGATATTTAAGAAAATGCACCCTTACTAAAACTAACAACTAATCCATTTAATACTTAATAAATGTTACTATAAATATGTTCCTTATATTTTCCTCCTACATCCACGACATACATAAAGTAACCATTATATTTGTTAATATTATTCTTCCAATCGGTAACTGCATACGAAATACAAAAGAAGAAGAATATCCTCTATTGTTGATATTATACTAAAAGATATTCAACCAAATATATATATATATATATATATATATATGTATCTAGCAAATAACCAATCATAACAACTTATTCATTGTATTATCTAATTAATAATGGATTTAATTTCGAAAAACTACAAACAATATATCTGTTATATTAAAAGAGAAGTTACGACTTCTCATTCATGTGATATTTTAAGAAATAGACTATTTCTTATAAAGTCATGACTTTACATAAGTGTATTATTTATTTAACTATACATTTTATGTTAAACTAACAATAAAAAACTTATAACTAATTAAAATGGTAACTTCCAAATATTTTTGGGATTTCCTATAGTAACAATATATTGAATCTTTTTATTTAAAATACAAATATATATATATATATATATATATATATATATATATATATATATATATATATATATAATTTCGAAAATATTTTAACAAGAACTTAATTTTCAAAAATGATATGTAAATATTTTAATTAATTTCGTGATTAATTTTGAAATTATAATTATACACTAATATATTTAGTTATCATTTATAAAATAAAAAAATAAATTTCTATCTTATTTTTATCAATTATTTAATCAAAATTAATCATATTAAAAGAAAAACATTATGTTTATCTAAATATTTTTAAAAAATATATTAATTTTTAAAAAACATTATGTAAATAATTTCAGTAATTTCTTAATAAGAAATGAAATATTATTTGTGTCATATTTCATTATGCATTATTGTCGTGTCATACAGCCCAATTTTTCATATTATTATGCATTAATATATACAGTTATTATTTATAAAATTTAAAAAAAAATTCTATCATACTTTTATCTATTTTATATTCATAATCAATCATGTTTAAATAAAATTATATTATATTGAAATACATATGATAAAATTATATTAAATTGATAGATTTTAATTTTATTTTCATACATCTAAAATGTTTATGTTAAAAAATAATAATTGGTAACAGACTAAAATACATGTATAAAAACTAACATATCTTATAACTTTGTATATAAAATAATATATTATATAAAATGAATAAACATAAAATATTGCAAAAATGAAATCCAGTTTTAAAGGCGGGTAGAATTTTAACATAAACTAAATATATAATAGTTTTGAAAATATGTTTTTGCATACACATTAATTTGGTTAATAACTAAATGTAAATACAATATGATACATATATAATAAGAAGAAACAAATATATGTGATGGCTTTAAACAATTGATTATTTACAACATGTAACTATAAATTATTATATTTGAAATATTTATATAAATATTTAAATATATGATAAAAATTAAAAAATGATCTAAAACAAATATATATATATATATATATATATATATATATAGATATAAAATTGAAAAATAAAACGCGCGGGTCGAAATCTAGTAGCTTTTAAAGCTGGGAACAAATCTATCGGTAATAATTTGATAATTAAATTTGTTGATTTTCATGCCCTCTCTAATTTTAGTTTTAGTAATATTTTATACTCAAATATTAATTTTAATAAGTAATTTTAGTGATTTAACTGATAATTCATCATTGTCTTCAAAATAATTTCAAAATCCTAACGTTTTATAGTTAAATTTATATCATATTCATTTTAGTAATATTGAAATATTATATATATATATATATATATATATATATGTTTATATTATATTCAGTTTAGTAATATTAAAACAATTTAATTTTAATATTTATATATATCACATAAGGTAGAATGTATCACCTATCTTTTAAGATATTTTTTAGGACAGTCAAAATAGTCATTGTGTTAAAAAAGTTGAAGTGAAGTTACTTGTCAAACTCATGCAATTGAAGTCAAAACTATTCAAAGACAATTTTCAAAATTTATGTACATCTTGATTTTCTTCTTAGCATAAGACGGCACTAATGTCACAAAACTTAAAACATTGAACAGACAAACAAGAAGTAAAAGTTCACAACCTATTGCACTGTTTAAGAATCATCTATCCATCACAAAGCTTATTCGTTTAGCTCATCAACCATGCATCTTCTCTAAACAAAATCTTGAAATATGGTAGAACTCTAGGAAAAACTTGCAAATCCGCAACTTTTATTCTCATCAAATCAAAAGGCAATGCAAGTATTATGCATATGTGACTCGTCAATCACTGGAATCTTTGGATATCTCTGACTATAAGATGTGTGAGAACAATCCTATATACACCAGATGAAAATTGATCCCACATCGATTGCTTCTTTAGTCGTGCTGTGCTTATTTGTCAATGCTTCATCTAACAAATTATCTTCTAAAAGTTGTCTGCAAGAGGTGACAAGAAGATTTAAAATCTCTCTCATCAGCGTAATAGATATCAGATCCTTTGAAGACACTCTGCATAAGACTTCATTTCATAAACAAAGAACTCTCTTCGTTGCAGCCATTGCTTTCTGAAGAAACTCCAAAATCCTCAAGTCTTTGATATGCATCAAGAAGCCTTTAAGCCAAACGTGGAAAATAAAATTTCATTCCATCAACTAGTAACTTAAGATCTGAAGGACCCCATACATTCACCTTCGTTAATGAAATATATTTCATCAGTTTGTACACAAAGAGACACTTAAGCTCTTTTATTATTAAACTCGAAATTCTTCTTAGTCTTACTCATATCGATTTTTTTTGTACTCATATCGATTTTGTCAAACCCTTAAACTCTTTTCTTATTAAAATCGAAAGCAGAAGACTTTGAAACGTTAATGGTTTGGTTCTATGGAGACGAGAAGAAGGATCCGGGAGAAAAGTGTCTGCAGAAAAACACAAGGAAAGGAGAAGACTTTAGAGAACAAAGAGAGGAGAAAGCGTAGGTGTGATTGATATCATCTCTGAAGAAAAACTCAAGAAAATAGTTTTATTTATGTTTTTTTTTTATTGTTTGTAATAAAGCATATTAACAAGCTCAAGTAGCTCAGTGGTTTGAGCGTGTGGCAGTTAACCACAATGTTGGAGGTTCGATACCTCCCTGGAGCGCTTTTTAATTTCTTTCATCTTTTTTTTTTTTTGAACAATTCTTTCTTATTTTCTTATTTTCTTTCTTTCTAAATCTGGACAGCTATATTCAACTCAATCCATAGGTGCAACAATGTCGGCCGAAATATAACACGTTTGCTATATTATAGGAACCATATCACATGTTGACTGACATATTAATATTATACAATTTATGTTTTTCTTATTTATAGAAAATACTACCGTTGCTCAAAAAAAATACTACAGAAAATAAGTTTAGTAATCAACAAATGGTTTGTCAATGATTTTAATAAAGCTAGCCAAGCTGGAATAAAAGTTTTAGTTATATGAAGTTGATCCATGAAAACAATTTTATTCATGAATAATATGATTTTATATTTTGTATCCTAATTTTATTTATTTTTATTACATACTTAAAATACAGTACAAAGATTTTTGTTATTATTAAGATACTATGCTTTAGGCGCTAAGTAAGTTCAGGTCGCACTGTATATGACAGCAAATATATCTGAAGAAATACAAGACGGAAACAAATATTCTACGACTTTTTTTTTTTTTTTGTCACTGAACAAATATTCTACGACTTTATCTATTAATAATAGGAATCCTGATTAATTCCAAAGTGTATATGTTTTTATAGATATCTCAAATCTTCTAAAAAGTTGTGATTGTTCGTCAAATGTGTTTTCTTATAAAAAGTTGTGTCTATTCTTTATTTAAAGATGCGACTTAAAAGATTGTGTCTCTTCTTTAATAAAAGTTGAAACTATTTAAATTAAAAATATATAACTTTTTAAAGAGAGCTTTTCAAAATATATAAATAGTCCATCTTTATACTTTTCTGAAAGTAAAATTTTCACAAATCTAACTGATAATAAAATGGTGAAAAAAAAATTCATGAAGTTACTTGGTTACAAATTTTTAGAAGATGTTCAAATGAAACGTTGTCAACCAAAAATATTAGAAAGAGTTTTATGTGTTTGGATGGCCCAAAATCCTAAACGGGACAATGAAATTATTAGTCTTAATTTTCTTCTATTAGAAGAAAAAGTTTGTTTGTATGTTGTTGTTATCTTTTTTTTTTTTTTTTTTTTTGTCGGCAAGATTACAGACTCATGTGGACTCTGTAAACCAAACTGGTTGCTCTGTATCCATATGGACAGTGAACGACGTCTGTTGCCTCACACCACGTGCTAAGCTATCCGCCTTTTTGTTTCGCGTCCTTGATATATGAATAATCTCCGAGCTGTGAAAACTTCTCTTGAGACTTCTGATGTCCTCTAAGTAGCTTGCAAAAGCCGGCCATTCTTCTGGTTCCGAAACCATCTTCACCAATTGAGAACAATCCGTTGCAAAAGTAACATTATACTGCCGTAAGTTCCTCATACATTCCATTGCCCAAATGAGAACCTCAACCTCCGTATGTAATGGTGATTGACTTGCCCTTGTATTTCTAGCTCCCAATAGCCCTTCAAATCCTTCTAAAGTACTATACCATCCCTGACCAGAAAAATTGTCTCCCGATTTCCAGGATCCATCCGTAAAACACCATCGTCCCGGTCTAAGTGGTAAAACCGAGTCAGATATTTCTGAAACCTGGTTCTTCGTTACTAGAGCTTGTTGTGCATCTGACCATAGCAAAGATTCGGTCATAGCCAGTTTAAGGGTGTCTCTTGGGTCTATGTCCAAATTACTAAAAACCTTATTGTTTCTTCCTTTCCATATATACCAGAGTATCCATGCAAAATGATGATCTTCCATTGCTGGTTTGATTCTCCAGAATAAATAATCCATATTCGTGAATAGTGATTGTCCTGGAAAAAAATCCGGATGCGAAGGGATCCTCGATAGAGCCCAAACCTGGACTGCTGGTGGGCATTCAAAAAATACATGATTTATAGATTCCTCAACTGCTCCACACCTGTCACATCCAATATCTCCCTTGAGGCCCCGGGCTTTTAGATTTTTCCTAACAGCTATGCATCCTGACAACAACTGCCACAGAAAGTGCTTCATCTTTGGTGGACAACACACTTTCCAGCAATATGCTTTAAGATCCGTAACTGTTGGACCAAACTCTAATGGCCCAGTCCCTTTATCTGGATATGCTCTTTCTATTTGATATCCTGATTTAACCGTATATTTGCCATTCTTTGTAAAGTGCCAACCATTCCGGTCTACTATTGATACCCTACTCAAAGGTATACTTTCAACAATCTTGACATCCTCGGGTTCCATTATTTCCTGTAAAGCCAATGAATTCCAAGTACGCGACGAGCTATCAATAAGAGAGTCGACCGTAAGATCTGGTAAGAGAACATTTTGTTTTTTATTTGCTGGTCTCGGGCGGTTGGTTGGGTGCCATGGATCATTCCATACTGATATAGAAGATCCTGATCCCACCCTTTTGATTAGTCCTTTGCTAACCAGAGATCTAGCAGAGATTATACTACGCCATCCATAGGAGGACGAGTACGATCTGGCCGGTTCTAGGGGTGAAGTGTTCCTAAAATACCGACCTTTAAAGACACGAGAAAACAGAGAATTTGGTTTCTCTATGAATCTCCATAGTTGCTTTCCAAGCATGGCTGTATTGACATCTGTAAGATCTCGAAACCCCAGTCCTCCATCATCTTTGTGTAGACAAACCTTGTCCCATGATTTCCAGTGTAACCCTTTCGTATTTCCACTAGGACTCCACCAAAATTGGGATACCGCACTCGTAAGTTTCTTCATTACCGTTTTCGGGATTCGATAACATGACATAATATGATTAGGAAGAGCCGTTATCACCGATTTTATAATTACCTCTTTTCCTCCTTTGGTAAAAAATTTAAAAGTCCATCCATTTATTATGTTGTTTAAACGTTCCTGTACAAAGCCAAATATTTGAACCTTAGACCCTCCTAAACTCTCTGGGATTCCTAGGTAAGTTCTCATTCCTCCCTGGTTTTGAATTCCCAAGATGTCCCTGAGCTTCTGACGGGTATTCTCATCAATCTTATGACCAAACTGGATTGATGACTTCTCGAAGTTAATCTGTTGGCCCGAAAATTTTTCATACTCTTTAAGAATTTCCAAAATAGCCTGGCACTCCTCTTTATGTGCTCTACAGAAAAAAAGACTATCATCCGCGAATAGCAAATGAGATATTGACGGGCACGCCCTTGCCACTTTTATTCATGTTAGCCGTTTTTCATTTTCTGCCTTTTTAATATTTGCTATTAACGCTTCCGTGCACATAATGAATAAGTAAGGAGATAATGGATCTCCTTGACATAGTCCTCTATTAGGAACTATGTGTCCCCTTGGTTGCCCATTTAACAAGACTCGGTATTGTACCGAAGAAATACACTCCATCATCAACTGAACCCAATGATGATCAAACCTCATTTTCTGCAATAAAGCTTGAATGAAACTCCATTCAACTCGGTCATAGGCCTTACTCATATCCGTTTTTATTACCATAAATTTATTTTGACAAGCCTTATTTGTCCTTAATCCATGAAACATTTCTTGGGCAATAAGAATATTGTCTGAAATCAGTCTCCCAGCTACAAAAGCTGACTGTGTTTCCGAAATCAGAGCCGGAAGACATGGCTTGAGCCGTTGGCACAAAACCTTCGAAATAATTTTATATCCTACATTACAGAGACTTATTGGTCTAAGTTCTGTCATCCTTGTGGGCCTCTCCGTTTTGGGAATCAAGCATATATTTGTAATATTTAAACGCTCATCCAGCTTCCCTGTGGTCAAAAAATTATTAACCAATTCCAAAATATCATGTTTAATGATATGCCACGAATGTTGGAAAAAAAGTGCCGTCATACCATCTGGCCCTGGTGCCTTCTCTGGATGCATCATGAATAATGCTTGACGCACCTCTTCCTCTGTAGCAAGCTGTACGAGCCGCTGGTTCATTTGCTGTGAAATAGATGGTTTAATTTCATCTAGGAACACATCAAATTCCTCGGCGACGTAGTACTAAAGAGATTATCAAAATAGCCCATTGCGATCCTCTCAATTCCATTATCCTCTACCACCCAATTCCCATCGATATCATATAATCCCACTATACGGTTACGCGTCCTCCGCTGTTTCGTCAAAGCATGGAAAAAATTTGTACTCAGATCCCCTGCCGTATTCCATGTATTCCTACTCTTCTGTTGCCAGTAATCTTCTTCATCTTTATATGCCTCTTGTAGTTTCTTAGACACCACCAGAATGTCCTCCTGCGATCTATTATCATCTGTTTGGACTTCCTCCAAAGCCTTTTGAAGCTCTGCAATTTTCTCTTTTCCATATGGGGGATTATTTTTGTTCCAGGTAGAGATCTCGTGTCGACAATTGATAATTCTTGACACGACATCTCCCCTGGTACCCCCTGAATTCCTTATCTCCTTTGTCCAACCTCTGGTAATGGATTCCATAAATCCCTCCCTTCCTAGCCATCGTTTATCAAACCGAAATTGTCCTTTGCGTTTAACAATCTTACTTCTAGATATGTCACTATCGGTCTATGGTCCGAACACACCAATTTTAAATATTCAGTATGGGAGTGTGGAAAAATTGAGTGCCATTCTTCGTTTGCCAAAGCACGATCTAGACGACAACGGATCATCGTTGCTTTACCATTTACCTTCCTTCGTCCTTGCCAAGACAGTTTATTTCCTCGTGCCGGGAATTCCAAAAGTCCACTATTCCGTATCATATTATTAAACGATACAAAAGAATCTGCACCACGCAACGGTCCTCCTTCTTTTTCATGGTTCCCCGTGATCTCATTCAGGTCACCAATAATGAACCATGGCTCATCCCTTGAAATACCATATCTTGTTAATCTTTCCCAGACTTGATCTCTTAGATTCTGGACTGGATCTCCATAAACAAATGTCATAAAAAATTTCTTTCCCAATGCCTCTGCCTCCACATCTATCATCCTAGTACTAGAGTATAAGATATTAACATGGAACTCTTTATTATAAAATAACGCCAACCCTCCACTTGATCCATTTGGATTCACCGTTTTTAAATTATCGTACCCAAAATGTGATTGAAATCCTTGAACAAAAGCAATATCTTGTTTTGTTTCCGACAGAAATAAAAAGTCTGGTTTGTGTTGATGTCATATTTCCCGTAAATAACTGATTGTCCATTTACTTCCCATACCTCTACAATTCCAGCTTAGAACTTTCATAAAAAATATAAAAATTTTAGTCATTGATGCATAGGCTTGATGAAGCCCGTGAAACCCATCCGTCCATGATTTCCTCAGTTGGAAAATTATTGCATAATCGATATGCCCATAACCATTATGAATGCCATCCTTGATTCTCCAATGTTGTTCCCATAGAAAATAATTATCCTTCCAAATTTCGAAATTCCAAACAACCTCTCCAGGCCAGAACGACCACCTAAGACCAAAGACAACAGGTATACGATGGAAAGAGAGTCCTCTAGTCCTTATAAGTTTCACACGTCCTCGGTGACTTAATAAAAGGACTGGGAACCCACTTCTTAACAACGTGTTAGGCTTTATCATTCTACATCTCCCCATTAATATATTCCCTGCCAATGCCCATATCCAGACCGTACCTCTTTGTATCATGTAGGAGCTAATAGCTCGTTCTTTGAGTGAATTCGTTGTTGTTGTTGATAGAGTCACTTGGTTTGATGAGACCAAAGTGAACATCTCTCCTAAATCACCTATCTCAACCTGTAAATGCCATTGTCTACCTTGAACCTCAATTCCAATAACATAAATCTGCAGATTTATCTCAGAATAAGCACTGAATAAATGCATTAGAATGTTTGTGTACCTATTAGAATTAAACCAAGCCAGCCACTAAGCCATATATCCGATCCAACCACTACAGGAAATGTGGATAGTAATAGCGGGCTTAAACCGCTATGATTGTGTTTTAATAGCGTTTCCTTGGACGCTCTGACATCGCCCGTTATAAAAGGTCCGACCCTTTTAATAGCGGTTTTCCTCTGTGCTATTACTAAATGTATAACAATAGCGCTTTTGTGTTCGCAATTGTTAGTTTTTATAATAACGTTTGATAAATGTTATTATAACCTAATAATTTGATTTTTCCCAGTAGCAAAGATAGCAAATGTCTCATGTTATTAATTAGTTTTATAATTATCCGAAAATTAATTAATAATAATTATTGAATTGATTTTTAAATAATTAATTCAAAAATATGAAATAAAAACAATATAAATAATTAAAAATCCAAAAATCAATATAATTATTTAAATCCCATAACACAACATTATCACATTCATACAAACCATCACACAAGCATACAACCTATCAATCTACCACTAATAAACCTTCACAATCATCCCTAACATATACACTATCATCATCCGAAGCTTCATCACCCATATCATCAACTTCTTGGACAGGTAAAGGAGCACCACCTAAATCCTCTTCTGTTTCCAACTCATGATAACCTCTAGGTGGTGCTCTCATAACAACATACCAATTTGAAGCATCATCCTCCCTAGAGTAGAAAACCTGTTTCGCTTGAGAAGGTAGAATGAATGGATCTTTCAAATAGGCTGCTTGGTTCATATGAAGGTTAACAAGAGTGAAGCCATCTTCTTCCTTCACTCCATTCGCTGTGTTTGCCCAGTTGCATCTAAAGAGTGGCACTTTGAACATGTGATAGTCGATGACCAAAATCTCCTTTATCACTCCATAGTATGTAATCATATCCGCGACTTGTCTCATATCTCTAGCACTTGATCTACACATGCTAAAAGCCTCATAAGTAGTTACTCCACTATTTTGTGTCTTCAGCTTGACCGCATCAGTATGAAACCTTTGGCCATTGATGATGAATCCTTTATGTGCTAAAGCAACATTTCTTGGTCCAAATGCCAACCACCTTATCTCCTTAGAATGACTATCTGTTGAGTCTGAATGAATCTGCCGCAGGAAATCAGAGGATTATCATCAAGCGGAGGTAGTTAAACCAATCATCAACCTACAAGCTAACCAGTCATCAAAATACTAAAAAACCAGACAGTTTCAGCAATCTATAAGCTACTCAAACGTCAAGTTACAAGCTAACCAGGCTTCATGATACAAGCTAACCAGTCATCAAAATACAAGCTAACCAGTATTGTGAATAATATCAAGAAAAGAATTTGGAGTTTGAAACCTTATTTTTAAGCCATTCTGCAAAGTGTTCGGTATGAGTTTTCCATAACAAAGTTTCATTTCTAGCCAATCGCGCATCTTTAGCTTGCAGCTCTTCCAAATGCATCCTGATTTTAAATAAAACAACAATATATGAAAATGAAATTATGAGTAAAACTAGTAGAAGAAACATAGAGAATTACTTACTGAAGAAAGGGATCCAAAGATGCCATGTTCATTAGCACATAGCGATGTGCAATGTCTCTATCTTTATCTGACAGGGTAACCTCTATACCCTTCTGCAGAGGTCGGCCTTCAACCACCATTCTATCGGCCTCAACATCTTCATTACGATTAACTGCTTCTTGAACTGGTACTGAATCTTTAAGGAACTCTAAACAAAATGCAACACATTCTCCAGCTAAATACGCCTCAGCCATACATGCTTCTGGCCTTGCATAATTCTTAACAAAAGTCTTTAGTGTTTTCATGTACCTATAACTCAGAAAATATGAATATTAGTCAAACATCATTGTGGGAAGTGCATATATTGTAGCAAATCAGTTCATCAAACCTTTCGAAGGGATACATCCAGCGGAAGTGAACTGGTCCTCCCAAGCGTGCCTCTCTTGATAGATGTATTGGAAGGTGAAACATGATATCAAAAAGGGTTGGAGGGAAGAAGCGCTCCAGCTGACACATTGTCTCTACAAACTCTGTCTCCATGGATATAAGTTTCTCTGGATCAATGATGCGCTGACACAACCTGTTGAAGTAACTGCATAATCTATTTATGGCTATCCTAGGACCCCTATGTAACAACCCTCTTAATGCAGCTGGTAACAAGTTCTGTACTAAAACATGATGATCATGCGACTTTAAACTACCAATATTAGGAGGGTTAACTGAAACACTATTGGCAATATTACCACAGTAACCATCAGGACCTCTAAACTTAGCTAACCTTTGGCAGAAAATGGTCTTCTCTCTCTTCGATAACCAGTAGGCAGCAGGAGGTAAGTATGTTTTCTTTCCCCTCACCTCTGTGTGCAAGTGCTTTCTGATTCCAATATCTTCTAAGTCTTTTCTTGCTTTCAACCCATCTTTTGACTTTGCACTTTGCATCAAGAGAGACAATATAGCATCCGACACATTCTTTTCAACGTGCATAACATCAATATTGTGACGAACAGGCAACTCCTACCACATTAAACAAGAAACTGTTAGGCATATTCATATACAACAATCACATAATATAGGTAGGTTACTATACTTTACCTTCCAATAAGGTAGGTCAAAGAATATTGATCTCTTCTTCCACCGCCATAGTTCATTTGATTCTTCACACTCTTCTTCTTCAACCCCCTCATCATCCTCCAACTCTGGTTTTTTCCTTTTTTTTTCCTTCTCTAGAGGTCTACCAAAATCATTGGTAAAAGCTTGTAGTGTCTCATATATCTCAGCGCCAGTTTGTATCCTCTTCGCATTCCCTTCCTCCACAGTGTTGTCAAACCAAGCTTTTTTATATCTGTAACGATGGCCAGGCGGTAGTCTTTTTCTGTTTTCCATGTAGACAAACTTGCGGCTAAACTTAAGCCACCTTGCAGGTGTATCCTTTCCACATACATTGCAGGCTTGTTTCCCCCTTACTTTACATCCAGACAGTGTTCCTAAGCCTGGATAATCACTAATACTCCAAAGCAGCAAGGCTCTGAGATTGAAATTCTCCTTGGCGAATGAGTCATACACTTCAATACCCTCAGCCCACAAATCTTTTAGATCGTCGATTAGTGGTGCTAGGTAAACATCTATGTTGTTACCAGGAGCAGTTGGACCAGGGATCAACAAAGACAACATTATATTCTCAGCCTTCATACACATGGTTGGAGGCGTGTTATAGTTCACTAACAACACTGGCCATGTGCTGTGAGTGGTGCTTTGCATGGAGAATGGGTTCATCCCATCTGTAGAAATCCCAAGCCGAAGATTCCTTGGGTCAGCAGCAAAGTCTAGCCATTTATCATTCACTTGTGCCCAAGCGATAGAATCAACGGGGTGTCGCATTATACCATCTTCAGTGGCATTGGTGTAGTGCCAACACAGATCTTCAGCCATCCTTTTTGATCTGAACATCCTCCTAAACCTGTCCTTGATTGGAAAGTATCTAAGGACCTTCGCCGGAATCCCCACCTTTACCTCGTTATTGTGCTTATCCATTTCCCATCTTGAAACTTTGCATCTTGGACAGCTTTCTAGGTTCTCATACTCCTTCCAATACAGTATGCAGTCATTCTTGCAAGCATGAATATTGTCGTAGCCGAACCCAAAGATCTTCAGAAATTTCTTGATTGCAGCTAAACTCTTGGGAAGAACATTGTCTTCAGGTAGCAAATCTTCAAGTAAAACCAACAGCTGATCAAAGTAGTTCTCCGACACACCACTTTTAACCTTGAATCTGTAAAGTCCCATGATAGCTGAAACCTTTGTGTGCTTGATACAATCTGAGTATAATGGCGTTTGAGCGTCTCTGAGCTTTTTTTTAAACTCAAATTCCTCTGGTGCTTCATCATCTTTGTTGTCAGTTGTCGGGTTTGGACCACCTTTGTCCATGGTGAATGCTGTCTTAAACAAATCAAACGCCTCTGTTTCATATTGAAGAACACTGTCTTCTGCAGAATCTCTTTTTTCTCCATGAATACTCCAACGAGAACTCTTATACTTCTTATCCATACCCCTAATCACCAAATGCTCCACAATTTTATCCAGTGACTGATGGCTCAGATTGCGGCAGTCTCTACAAGGGCATAGCATTTCAGACAGACTTCCCAATCTTCTAGCAGACGAATTCACGAAATTAGTTGCTCCTTCGGAATACTCTTGGCTATTCCTACAAGAATTCAGAAATTAGTTAGCTTTCTTTCAATTGGCGAGTACAAATGAGATAGAGGGATTTTAGGTTATACCTTGGAAGCCAAATCCACGTCTTATCCATTTGCTTACTTTCAATCGATGAATACAAGAACAGGGTCAGGAAAAAATGTTCGATTTTAGCTCGAGAGAGACAGAAAGAGAGATGTTGTGTTCTGAAATTTTTCGAGTGCAAGCAAACAGAGTCGGGAAAAAATGAACGGTTGTGATCAAAGATTTGGAGAGAAATCGGACGGCCTATGATTAATTCGAGTACAATCTTAGTAGTTGCTCCTCACTGGCTCAGAAAAGAACGGCTCAGATCAAAGTTACCGACAAGAATCAATGGTATAAGATTAATCTGTGAGCGCTTAAAAAGAATGGCTAGGATTGAAGTTGGCAAGAAACATCCATCGGCATATGGTTGGCCACGTATGCAATCTTGGAGGCTACTCCTCATTGGCTCATGTATTAATTTCGTTTGAAATCTGGAAATTAATATATATATATAAGATTTTGAAGCAAAAAAAATTCAATTAAATCTTAAAAATTAAATTTTCAGTATTCTAATTTTTTATAAAATATATCGAGTGAAAAAAAAAATTATGTGAGGTTTTATAAGATTGATCAATATAGCTCATATGTTCATAAACACTACTACTTATTTGTATGCACAAAGATTTTAGGTTATAGGGTTTGAACAAATGAGTGTTTATAAAATTTTTAACTAATTAGTTTTGTGAAATTAAGATTACAATATCCTTTTAAGAATGAACAAAATTGTGAAATCAAGAACAATTAGAGTATAGGGTATATGTTTGTACTTTAGGGTTTAGGTATTTGACTTGAGGGTTTAGGGATTTGACTTTAGGGTAATATGGTTCTAATTTTTGATATTACCGTCTGTGATTTTAATATTTAAATCTTATAGTTTAATGTAAATTTATGCACTTTAACAAGCTAAACATTTTCACACATAACCTTATATATCATAATATAACACATAATTTTAACTGTTACATAATATCACACATGATTTAAACCGAGAAAAAAAAAGTACTTAAACATTCGATCACATACTACAAATACATAGCCGACTAGAACCAACTTGAAAAATGTTTCAGACGACAATTTTAGACAAACTTGATTTTGTCATTTGGCCATGCCACAACCGAACCCATTGCATCGGATATGTATTCAATCTCTGAATTTGGCCTCCAGACTTTTGCATCACCGATCTTAGCCACATCAATCCACACCTTGCTTGCATCTGGACCTAGGGGTACAAAGTGGCACAACTCACTAGGATCCGTTGAAGCTACCCTTCTTTCAGCTACATTACGTCCAGAGTTGTTGCAATCCAAGAGAATGCACTTCTGCTTCGGACTTCGGGTCGAACTAGTGCTGCCTGGACTCTACAACTCAGACAAGATGACATAAGCAAGTTCCAACATCAATTATGGACGCAACATCAATCATTAGACATATAAAAAAATTAACTTCATGTCAATTACATACCACTGCTTTTTTCTTAGCTGGCTTCGAAGGTGATGCTATTTTCTTCCCTGCACATTTAGTAGGTGTTCCTTCTGTAGCGGGTGTAGGCATGACTTCAACCTTTAGGACTGACCATGCTATTTTCTCGCTAATTGCATCACCAATCAAGAACATATCAGCGGTTGGCCTCCACAAATATGCCTGATCAATGAACACCTTCACTACTTCGACACTAACAGCATTGGGACCCAGAGGTATGTTGTTAACCATGTCTTTGGATTTAGAAGAGCACATGAGACCTTCAGCAATGACTTCATCCTCATCATTGGTCCAATCATATATCTTGCATCTTCGAGATTCACCGTCCTTGCTTTGCTAAAACAAGATTTGAAATTTGAAATTTTAGTAATGATTAGAGATAACTCAATAGTTGTACGTAAGAAGAAAACAAAATTTGAAATTTTACCATAGATAAATCTTCAGAACAGTTTGGATCCTTATCCAAAATCACTTTATCCATTGGCCAAGCTATCTTGTATCCCACAGCTTCATTAAGAGTTAGCACATCCGTAGTAGGCCTCCAGAGTGAAGCTGATGCGCTTAGTGCAGACTTAACTACGATAGCCACTGCATTAGGACCAATTGGTATACGACCAATTTTGTACTTTGGTTCAGCAGAGCAGAATTCTCCTTCACCAACAACAACATCCTATGATTCAATCCAATCCAGTATTTGTACTCTGACTCCTTCTTTGAATCCACCACTACTCTCAGATGTTTCAGCATCAACATCACTTTTCTAAGAAAAGGCAAAGAAAAATCGTAAATGTTTTAAAACTAACTGACCAAAGGTAATGAAAAGGATTACCTTCTTCTCAGCTAATTCTCGCACCATCCCCTTTAACTCTTCAATCTCACTTTTCATTTCTGCAATCTTTGCGTCTCTAAATTGCAGATATGCTAGCTTATTAGCTGTAATCCCTCTACCAAAGCCCCTTACTCGTCCAGGTTTGTCTTTTCCCAAAACTTTGCTCACAGCATCTTCCCTTATGTTATCAGCAGCTGATGTTGAGTCCATCTGACTGTCAAGTGACTGTATTTGTTCCTGTTAAAATCATTTAAACACAAAATCATTCATTGCCATAATCTATTAACTATACACAATATACAACTTCCATAATGCTTACAATAGTCTCAGCAAACTGGGGCTTCACAGGTCTGCCATCAGCATGAGTGTGTCCCGCAATCCAAACCTTGGATCTACTCACCTTACTTGGGTCTTTACTCTTTTTTCTCTATATAAAAACAGACATATGATCAGTACCATTTTAATCTAACAAGCTGATGTAGAATATATAGACGTTTGACTACTCTTTTACCATATCATCAGCTAAACGAAGCATTCCTTTGCGGCTGGTGGTGTGAGGAATCTGATTTCTTCTCATCGCTCTGTACTTGTTACTCGTTTCCTACAATATAAATACGACACAGATTAAATCTATCAGACATGACCTTTAAGGATGAAACTTACTTAGTTTTAGATAACTCACCGTGAAAGATTTTGTAGTCTTACTCTTAACCCAAGTGTTCCACAGTTGAATGGATGGGATGTTGCTCGGTTTTAAAGCTATTCTCTCAGCTGCAGTCTTCGCCACACGTACTTGTGACACCAGCCTCGACTTCCCAGCCCTCCACACATTTCCCAGCTGCTTGAAAATAACACCTTTCTGCCACTCTTCTTGCAAGTTAAACCTCCCCTGCATCACAATAATCAAGTTAAACATGTTTATAATTTCATCTTGCGGTTCAACAACAAATACTAATATATATACAAACCTGAATTTCTTCCCACATTGTTGCTTTAGTCGCTGCATCAAGATTTCTCCAATCGGCAAGTGTAACCGGAACATGTTCCCTCACAAGAGGACCAAGAAACGACGATAGTGTTACTGAACCAGGTCCAATATGCTCACCAATGTCATTGAATGTGACCATAATCTTATCATTGGGATTTTCAGCCACTCTACGCAACTTTGTTGGTCCTCTCTTATTTTTTTTTGGAACCTCCTCCCCTGCTAGCTCAACTCCTTCAGTACTAGGAATCTCATCATCTTGCGCAGTGACATCTTCTTCCATATCTTCGCGAGCTTCTTCTTCACGAGCTTCTTCTTCACGAGCTTCTTCTTCGCGAGCTTCTCCTTCGCCAGCTTCTTTTTCATTAAGAACTCCATCATCGTCCATATTGACCGCTTCATTCTCTTTCCCATTGACATCTCCATCTTCTTCATCCTCTTTCCCATTGACATCATCTTCATCGTCTTTATCTTCTTCAGCCATTGCCTTCTCAGCCTGATCATCCTTATCTTCGGGTGTTACATCTTCTACTTCATCATCGTCAGATGGTGTTACATCTTCTATGTCATCATCTTGAGCAGCCACTTTCTTGATTCTACTACTTCTTCTCGTCGGCGTTAAGACTAAATTATTTTTAGGGGAAGCCTTTTTCTTTGCTGTTCTTTTCTTCACTTTTAGTTGCGGTGCCTTGTCCTCTTGATCTACAACCTCCAAGCCTTGATTACGTCTACTCCGACGAGAACCAACTTGTCCTCCTCCTCTTGTCTTTGCCATTTCTGAAACTGATAAACAAATCAACAATCAAACCGAAACCTATACGAAACCCACAATCATATCAACAATCAAACCGAAACCTAATCAAATCGAATCATGTGTTAACGCCGACATGCATGTGAAAAGAGATTTGAATTGAAGAAAAACCCAAAATCAAAGAGATTCGACTCGAGACCAGTCTCTGAATCAAAGAGAATCGAAGAAAATCCTAAACTCAGAATCAAATCAAAACTCATACCAATTGAAGCTTCACCTCGAGAGAACTCTGAAGAACTTCGATGAGTATCGGTTTCGATTTCAAAGAATGTAAAGAGAAATGAGTTTCCATTAATACTTAAGTTCTTTTTTATTATATTTTTTCATATACGATAGCGTTTATTTTTTTATTTGCAATGGTAAGGCGCACCTACTTACCAAATTAACGCGGCTGAATAATTTTATTTTCCCGCGACAACAAGCATAGCTTATACATTTCATAAACGCTATTATAAAGGCCTGTATTGATATACAATAGCAGAAATGCAAAAACCGCTATGCTGCGACGCTATTAATACCCACATTTCCTGTAGTGAACCATTTAAAAAACACTCTTTATTCCAATCCTTGAAATGCAATGAAAAACTCCCCAAAACCCCACAGAAACATAATCGAATCATATAACACCCAGCAAAATACCCAACAACAATCTTTAAAAAACTTATTAAAATTAAAACACCAAGATATCTAAAAGCCCACAAATCCCAGCAGCTCCACTTCTCTTCATCGCTTCTTATCATCATCTAAGGGTTTGGTAACATAGAGGTGGAGATTGATGAACCCCTTTCTTCCCCTTGCTTTGCGCCGTCTCCACGGCGGGTACCTGTTTTTGGAGCATTCTTTTTTGGATTGGCCAGCATAGTTTGGACCAACCGCATCTTCGTTGAACCTCCTGCCACGAAAGGACCTTTGCGACCCCCCTGTTTTTTCCCAGCTTCTCCATGTCCCTTTTCTTTTTCATCCTTGAGAGTACCCTGCTTCCCTTCCCCTGCTTTTGTAAGACCAGTTTCCTTCGGACCTTCTTCCTCAGGCTCCTCCTCTGTTAGATCCTGAAGGTCCCCTTCCAAGGCCTCATGATCCCCTACGAAAGCATCTAAGTCCATTCTATCCTCTTGTTCCGATAACTCAACATTTCTACCATCTATCGGGTCGTTGATCACCTCGAGGTTTAAGTTTTGTTCCAGTACAAGAGAAGTTACCGTAAGTGGTTCCTCTTGAGTGTCACGCAGTGCCTGTTGGAATTCACGAGAAGGAAGAATCTCCATACGCAGTTCCTCATTTGTGTCTTTCGACACGCTCTTCTGGATCTCTCCTTCTTCCCGATCCAATGCCTCTTCCGGTTGGCGAAAGGCTATGTCCCGTGTCTCAATGTTACTTCTCTCCCGAGCCTGTTGAGAGGGCACAGGCTGGTGCTCTTTGGGTGGTCCTCGATGCCTAAATGCGTCTCCCTCTCCGCCAGAGTGGCTCCGGTTTGAGTAAGATTGCTTGTGCTCCACCTTAGTCCATCTAGAGTTTGGCTCCTCCACCATTTTGCCCTTCCCTTTCCCATAATATTCTTGGTTTCCTTTTCCTCTGTCGTGATGTTCTCTGTTTCCATTAAGCACCACGCCTCTGTAACTTCGTGCCCGTGCATCATGCCCTCTGTTATCTTCCGTCTTATGAGGATTCTTAGCCACCGGATTCTTCATTGTCAAAGGACACTTAGCCATTTTGTGACACAAGCTAGAGCAAGTTTCACAAAACCCAAACAGCTTCTCGTATTCCAGCGAGACCCACTCCTCCTGGCCATCATGGAACTCCCCACCGGTAAAATCGACAGTGGTATCGAAGACAAGCTCCTTGAAGGCATCCATCACCACTTTGATACGACCAAAGTCTAGATCCACCTTCTCCGTTCTCCCAATAGCATCACCAATAGACTGGAAAGATGGCTCTCCCCAGTAGTCACCAGGCACGCCCACAACTCTGATCCAGAAAGTGATCTCCGAAGGGAAGTTTCGAGACTTCATTGGTTGCCATCGAGCAAGAGATAGCATCCAATAGTCGAAGTGGTAAGGCTGATTGTTAAGAACTTCCACAATGTCTTCCTCAGCATCGAAGTCAAACTGGAACTTTCCTTGTCCCAAATCAACACCCGCAACCCGGTTCTTCATATTCCAAATCTTTGGGAGATTTGTCAACAATACCCCCATGTTCTGCTCCGACGGATTCATGCACCTTCCGACTAGAGTCTTCGCATAATTCTTGATGATTTCAGAGTTGTCAAAATGAGGGACTGAAATACGCAGTCTCTTCCGAGCCCCCTCTCCATTTTTCAAGTCTCCACTTTTCCCCACTAGCTGGCTCTGCATCTTTAGGTTCACCAAAGAGAAAATAAATGAAGCTTTAGTTAAGAGGTTAAACCAAGAAGAGATGAAAGTGGTGTATGTATCAACGAAAGTCATCGTTCTTATATATAAGTCCCACCAAACCATATTTCCAATCAAAAAAATTGCCTCATAACTCCCGAATCGTCCCAAAATGATTTTGCAAATCATGATTTTGAAGAAAATCCCAAAAAATATAAATTGAATATCCGAACAAATCGGTAAGAGACCTCTGACTTTCCAAAGTTTAGAGGTTAGAAAATTGAACAAATCCCTTGTAATCCCTTTGAATCTGATTTGAATCTGTGAGATACCTCGTCGAAATCGCATCCCTTTGCGAGATTGAGAATCTGTCTTGAAGAGGACAGCTCTCTCTGATCTGTTTAGATCATTCCCTAATCTTCCTCCTACGACCCCACACATCTCGTTCCTTTCCTTCCCGGTAGCACCCATATCTGGGCGAATATTTTTTTCCAAATCTCCCTTTTGATTTCCAGTCAAATCCCTTCCTTCGTTATGCTGTTGTCCTTCTACGCCCCATTGAATCCAAGATTGCAGATCAATCCCCGGATCCCACCGATCGAGAACCATAAAACCCTAGATTGATGAAGTCGCCTTCGCAATCGCCATGTCTCGTATTTTTTTTTTTCGTATGCGTTGTTGTTATCTTAATAGAAATTAATGTGAAGAGTTGTAATTTTTAATTTAAGAGTTGTGAAAAATGTCACAAGAAGTTGTATCTTTCTGTTTGTATACGGTTGTAACTTTCTAAAATTGAATATATTTTTTTAATTGAATTGTGCAAAGATGCGTTTGTTAGTGTTTTATTTTAGAATTTTGTATTTATTATTATTATTTTATTATGAAAATGTGTATCTAATAGTTACGAACATTGATATGAAAGGTTGTTCAATTACTTGTGTTTTTTCAATAGTATTTGTCTAAAACTTAATTGTTTTTTCTATTTCTTAAACAAGCATATCTTATATTTTGCATTTATCAAATAAGTAAACGTTCAGTAAATGCATATCAAAATTTAATAATTCATTTTAATTTTCAGTAGAATAAAAGTACGAATAGTGTCTAATACATTTTTGCATCATCAAAAATCCATTATTTCATTAGTCTTCAACAAAGAATGTTATTTTGCATAGCTTTATAATTTTTTATATTACTATAAATTAGTTAAACTGGAAAAGAAACTTCTAATAGAGTTTTTATGAGAACGACTTTCGTCTATTTTTTAATATTTTTCATTATTTCTTTCGTCTATATATATACATCCATATATTAACATATTATAAAAACAAAAAATTTGAAAGATGATAGAATTATGTTTTAACAGTCATAATTTTTTTTGTTCACCCCTTTCGAAAAAGATACAAATTGAACTATATATCAATATATTAATTATGAAACATTAGATACAAAATAACTTGGCAATAGATAATGTAAATATTTTAAAGACTAAAAAATGATTGAATATATTTTTAGGACCAAAATAAGTTGAATAACTTTTGGTACATTTTATAAATTTTCTATTACAATTTGTAAATTTGTTTTTTCATAAAATGAATTCTTCTGCGACATCGCACAGATTCCTTACCTAGTATATAATAGTAATCAAGAGAAACAATCCATGGATTGGAATTATTATTATCAAACACATCAGAGACATTAGAGCTTGCTAGGTAGATCAACACCATTTTGATTGACATTGAGGCTACGTCGTTGTACAATCCACAGCCTCCCTGTGGCAATGAGTTCTTCATCGCATTCTCTTCGAATCTCAATCACTGCGGACGCTAGATCATCTTTCCTCCCTAACAGTCTTGCTTCGATCTTTACTTCGTCCTACATTATTTATCTCATTTAAAAAGGAGATAAACATATAAACTTCTATTTTACTGTCAGACGACTAGACTACAAATGTATAATATATTTTGGATAGAAAGAAACAACTCATAGAAGAAAGATTTAGATAGCCTTATCTTTCTCTAATCCACGTGGCATCTCATAATTGGCATACAAAATCTCAGACACGAAACCATTTCGCCACGTGTCAGAATAAGATCCATCGATGAGTGAAGTAGATTCTCCACCTATACAAATGGGGCAGGCAACAGCAACAGCAACAAGTCTCTTATTGTTTGTTGGTCTGAGATACATGGCGTCTTTTGCAACCATTGCCGCCGTTCACCCCTCCGTAACCGTCAAAGGACTCGGAGGAAGCTCTCTGGCCGGAGCTAAGCTCTTTATCAAGCCTTCTCGCCAAAGCTTCAAACCCATATCCTCAAGGTATATTAAAAATCTTTGTATTTAGAATCTTAGATTGAGATTGATGAGTGTTCCTTCTGGGGGCTTGTATTAGAGCTGGTGCCGTGGTGGCTAAGTATGGAGACAAAAGTGTATACTTTGATTTAGAAGATTTGGGTAACACAACAGGACAGTGGGATTTGTATGGATCTGATGCTCCTTCTCCTTACAACCCACTTCAGGTTTTTCTAAAAAAAACTCTAATACTCTTATGTGTTTCTTCAAATTCTGAGACAATGATTATGATTGTGAGACCTTTCTTGCAGAGCAAGTTCTTTGAGACGTTTGCTGCTCCTTTCACAAAGAGAGGTTTACTTCTCAAGTTCTTGATTCTTGGAGGTGGCTCTTTGCTTACTTATGTCAGTGCTTCCTCCACCGGTGATGTTCTTCCTATTAAGAGAGGTCCTCAAGAGAAGCCTAAGCTCGGTCCTAGGGGAAAGCTTTAAATTAGCATTCTAAAATCCATTTAAAAACTTTCTACCCAATCCTGTGAACCCTTTTCAATGATCTATGTATATTGTGTTGTGTTAATTGTTTTGTAAGCTATTGAATTATGAGAATCAGATATGATGAATCAACGAAGCTTGTCTTTCAAGTCTGCTACAAGTAAATGCAACAAGCAAATTTAATTTGTTACAAGAAATATCTTGTGGTTGGATTCCTCATAGTTCCAAGAGTTTCCAGATAAATTTTGAACTGATATATGCATTAAGTATCTCTATCATTTTTGAATATCGCATTTCCCAAGCTAGCTCTCCCATTGTCTTCTTGTTAAAAGAAAAAAAACATCAATAAGGACTAGATCATAACAAATTCTGATTATTGTTTATGTGTTGTTGAGTAATTATAACCCTGGGGAGTGATTCGATGTAACTGTCAGGAATCTCCATTTCAGACAGGACTTGAGAGTTATTGCCATTGCAGCTTCAAGGACTTGATTAACACATTCCATATGGCTCTATAGAAACCTTCTTGATACCTAGGAAAGGCCATTAGGTGGACTTTAACCGCCGGTAACCACCATTTTGCATCCTTTCTTGTGTCGCAAGAATCAGGAGAATCCTTTTTGACATAATAGAATCGGTCTGATCCTTGAACTTATCAAGACAACCCTGCAAAACAAGCTAAAAATGTCAAATTTCAAGAAAATGGATACAGAATGAGAGATTAGGGTTGGTAGTATGTTCTTACGAGGAGCATCAATTAGGCTTTGAGTAGTTTACTACGTATGAAGCGGAGTGGACGTGTCATTGACTCATTGTCCATATATTATGCTAATGATGATTAGTTTATTAATGACTCTACTGTTGGTACGGTGGAGATTCTGTATGCAATTCAGTAAAAGAGATAGATCAAGATCTTGTACATTGCACTTTTAATGATCACACAAAAGCCAACACATCTTCATTGAAATCATCAGTGTCCCATCTTGAGTCTACATACAGACCTAGATTCAAACAAAGCTACAAAGAGTAAAAAGAGAATAAGAAAAATCAGGATAGGCTCCTCAAGCTTATATAACATTGGCTAAGGGGTTGTGTTTTATTAAGGAGTAGAAGCGCCTTTGAAGATTAGGAACTTAAGTGTCTCCAATTGAAAATAGATGAATGTCCCTTTAGAATGTGTGAAGAAGCACCCAAAATTTGATCCCACCACACATTGCCATCCACTCCCATATCTCTCATCAAACTCCTGAATTCATAACAAACAATATACAATCATCATATTAATTATAGATTTAAATTATAATGCAATTAAATGTTCATTTGTCATATAAAACATTTCTACATGGCCATCAATATCTTATCCATGAGACCAATACAAATTGTCAAACTAGGATAGGAGTCATTTGAGAGTGAAGATTTTTAACCACATGAGACCACTACTAATTGATTGATGGTGACAATGTAAGAGTTTGATGATATATAAAGAGAAGAAAAGGGTACCTTCTTGATGTGGCCAGCAATGGATTTGCAGTCAACGACATCAAAGATATCAAGAGCTTGAGAAGCGAGAGACATGGCTTGAGCCTGCATCTTCACTGGCATGTCTGAATCTTCCACCATTGCTTTTCCTTCCAACATCTTCTCAATCTCTGTCTCTCTCAAAAATTAAAAAAAAAACGTTCTCAGATAATTAGCTGCAGAGAAAACAGAAAAGGAATCGTTTGGATCTTTATAGACACCAAAAGACACAAATTTAAAAAGATTCCCTTCAAATATCTAATATACTTTCAAGAAAAGCCCATACAAATATAAAACGTGCCTAACCTTTTGTCTTTGTTGTACTTTAATGGCGAACTCAGGAATTTGTTGTCTAATTTAGTCAAAAAGTTGATAATGACGAAGCTGATTAAAGGCAACGAAGCTGGCGATTCGAGATAAAGAAAGAAGGAAAGACGGTAAGAAAATATTTTATTTTGAAGGTGTAATTACTCATTTTGGGTAAATGTATTTCTCTCTCTTACGTGTTTCCATGTCTGTTGTCTTTAACCTTTTAATGGATAACGATGGAGAGGTGCATAATTAAGAGGATAAACATTCTGTACATGTGAACAAAATCTGTGATTAGCTCAGCTTCCACAAAATTCGTAAAGATGTCGGTGCTGCCGTTGGTAGCAATAGGCTCATTAAAGAAGTTTAGGGCCCATTTCTCCGATGAGATTCACAAATTCTATTTCTACCAAACTACTCTCAAGATAACTAAATTGTCATAATAAGAACCAAAGATTAAACAAAAATTATATAAATATCATTAGAAATATATATATTTTTAAAAAATTAACTAACTACAAATTGTTGTTAAAAAATTATAAATTAAATTTTAGATTATAATTAATTACACTGTTCTCAATAAAGCTAAAATTCATAAAATATGTTATATTTTGAAACATTAAAACACTGTTAAACATCTTATATTTCTGAATTTTAAAATATTGGATGTTTATGTAGGTTTTAAATTTTAGACCTATTCAAACATTCCATCAGTTTCTATTCTGGTTTGGTATAAAACTTTAGGATAGATACGGTTATTTTTTAAAATCCGAAAATTTTACTCAATTGTACTAAATTTAATCGATCATAAAATTTAGTGGTGTTTGATTATGGATTTGAGGTGCGTTTTTATTTTCTATGGTCTAATGATAAACGAGAAATGTTTGGATATTCATGATAATGAAATTTACGAAGTAAAAATGCTAATTACCACTGAAATTTTACAAAAGGCAACGTACACGTAACACATCACACTTGTGATATGTGCATCGACTCTTTAACTCCCGCCGTAAATCCTGTTGAGATTTAAGCCTTCTCCTCATTTTGACAACGATCCCTTCTTCTCCGATCGATCACTCCTCCGACGAAAAATCCACAATGTCGATCAACACCTTCATCCTCCTCTTACTCCTCACCTTCCTTCTCACCCCCTCCTATTCATCAGACGAAGAATCCTCCGACGATCTCGAACAGTTCCTAGCCGTAGACGAGCAGTACAACAGTACCATACCGAGCACTACCACTCGGAAGCCGAAACAGTGAGCAAGGCGAAGACGATCGTGCTGGAGCTAACCAGTGACAACGCGAAGCGAGCCATCGACGGGTAGGGCTGGGCACAATCCTCGTTACTCGTCTAATACTCGTTACTTGATCAGTATTTGCCTCGTTTTTTCAAGTACTCGTGTTGTCAAAGCAAGTATAAAGTCAAGGCAAGTATCAAGTCGCTAAATTTTATTACTTGGAAGTACAAGTCAAGTGACAAGTATTAGAAAAAATTAGCGACTCACCTTGTTACTACTCGTTACTCGTTTTACTACTAAAAAGTGATAACTAAACCATAAAAACCAAAGCACTAAATATATATTTATTTGTTGTAAGAAGTGAAGTAAACAGTATTTTCATATTAAAATATATGTATTTTGTTTTTTTATATCAAGTACAAATATTTTATGTGAAGTAACTCTAATGTTTTTATCAAGTTGAGTTAATAAAATAAAATTTCATAACATTTTTTGATAGAATACTATCTATCAAATCATTTTTAAAAACTTAAAAACATATCAAAATAGTTCATATGTACTTGCAAATAGTAAATACTCGAATAAGGCAAATAACTTGCAAGTAACATATTTTTAGACAAATACTCGAGAAAACAAGTACTCGTTTTTGACAAGTCAAATACAAGTCCAAAAATTCATTACTCGTTTAAGACAAGTCAAGTATCAAGTATGCATAAAAAGACAAGTAATCGCCTTTCGCCCACCCCTATCGACGGGGACAGGGGCGAAGCAAGGAATCATTATTACTGGGTGCATAATTTATAAAAGGGTGTTAAAACGGGCATGTCCGGCCCGTTTACGTCTGTGTCCATTTATGTCCAAACCTGTTTAATAAATGTCTGTTTAGAGCCCATTTACACCAAGTCCATTTTAGAGCTCGTTTATGAGAAGCCCGTTTAACATTAAACTCATTACAAGCTCGTTCAGAAACTGCAGCCAACCCTTTTTATCTCTCTCTCTCTCTCTCTCTCTCTCTCTCTCTCTCTCTCTCTCTCTCTCTCTCTCTCTCTCTCTCTCTCTCTCTCTCTCTCTCTCTCTCTCTCTCTCTCTCTCTCTCTCTCCCTCCTGCAGTCTCTCTTCTTCTCTCTCTATCTCTCTTCTATTCTGTGCCTCTCTCTCTCTCTCTCTAAGTTGTTTCTGTGTCGTGAAAAAAAAGAGAAGAAGTCCTAAGTCTTAATTCTGGGTCGTTTTTTTTAAATGTTGGGCGGGTTATTTTAGATTGGGCAATCACTATTTTTTAAACTCTATTGTAAAACTAGTTTCGTCTTTGCATCAACTTCTACTAATATCACAAAATTTATTTAGCAGCTCCACACACACAAAGTATCTTCCTTCTCGGATCAAAATCCTAATATCTTAACAACCCAACCAGCTTCTCTCATTTCTCTCTCTCTCTCTCTCTCTCTCTCTCTCTCTCTCTCTCTCTCTCTCTCTCTCTCTCTCCTGCAGTCTCTCTTCTTCTCTCTCTATCTCTCTTCTATTCTGTGCCTCTCTCTCTCTCTCTCTAAGTTGTTTCTGTGTCGTGAAAAAAAAGAGAAGAAATCCTAAGTCTTAATTCTGGGTCGTTTTTTTTAAATGTTGGGTGGGTTATTTTAGATTGGGCAATCACTATTTTTTAAACGCGATTTCTGTTTTATTAATTGCGATTTGGGAATTGATTAGAGAGGGAGATAAAAAAAGTTTAGGGGGATAAGTAAAGAGAAAGTGTATCACTGGGTGGGATTATGAAGTGCTTGATAGTTTAGGGGGGAATAAGTAGGGTTAATGTGTCTATGGGGGGGGGGGGGGGGGGGGGAATAGGCAGCCAACCCAATTTTAAAAGATGACTTGAAAGTTGAATGTAGATAAGGAAGCAGCAAAAAGCTGAGTACTTCAACAACAATGCATGCAATGCAGGATTTAAAAACCCGGGGAAAAAAAAGAAGACAACATAAGTAATTGAAACGTGATTCCAAATAGAAAAAGATTGAGATACGACAGTTTCCTAGCCACGGTACGCAAGCTGGAGAAACTTGTCCATCTCCTTATAGTAGAAACACTTAACGCGTTGCTTATCAAGTTCTTTGAGACGGCATGATCTTGGTGGCATTATAATGATCATGTTTGCGGCATATGACCTCATGTTTATGATTGGAACCTCTCGCAAAGACCGCCTTACTTGCTTCCACAGCTTCTCAACAACGAACATGTTGTTTCTCCATTTATGACGATCCATGAGGTTCATTCCTTCGACATGGTCACCGGCATGCAGCTTGAGTAGTGCGTAGAGGTAAACTACCTTTCTTATAGTTTCTGGTAGCAAGTAACGAACAAACATGATATATACACTATTTAGATGGCCAATAATAAGATAAATTTTATATAGTTCTATTGGTAAAGATGTACAGTATATATATAGATGGCCAATAATAAGATAAACCCTATATAGTTCTATTGGTAAAGTTTGTATTTGAGGTGTTGGGTTCCAGTCATGAAACTACATTCTTAGTCAGTTTTCTGACCTTTAAAGATAATCTGCCTCCAAAAAAATTTATTCTTGCTTCTTGGCCAAAATTTTCTTGGATGTACCTTCAAATTTTTGTTAGATCTCTTCAAGCATATTTAGTGTCTTTTCTTTATATACTTTGTCTCTTTGATGATGTAACGAGACACAAAATCAGATTCAGAGAAATGGATCACAGAAAACAAAAAATGGATTATTAGACTAAAACAATATTGTTCTTCATCATTTCATCAAGAAAGTCTAATTTTCTCTTGCCTATTTTCTTGCTTGATTCCAGCCTTCAAAATCTTAGGACCAGCTCTGGATCAATAACACTTGTCTGAAAAGAAACTAGAATATATTTGGATGCTAAACACTATCAACCACTTAACTTGTTCATCGATATGTCATATGTTGTTAATGTTTGTTAAATTGTTATTTACTTGTAAGTATTTGTGTAAAGGGTTTGATCTTCCATACAATTATCTATGTATTCCTTACTCTACAAACAAAATATTTGTTTGTTTTGTAAAATAAAGTATTTGTTTGTTTTGAAAACTCCATCATCCATTATCAAAAAGAGCGAATGTATAGTTCTTCAGTCTCATATTTTCTATTACTTGATGTTTCTTAAACAAAAATCTCCTTTTGTGTTTGATTTAAGTTGAATTAAGTACAGTTAAGCCTAGAGTAAATATTGTCCAAACAAGCTGAATTAAGTACAATACATACTTTAATGAAGACTAGTTTGGAAAATATATCATTTGTTTGTAATTGAAAACACCAAAATCCATCATCCCAGTTATTTACGCATGCATTTATTTAAGGATCGACCTAAAGAAACTTATCAATTGTTATTTAAATATTCTTATATGATTGACATTCATGGATGCGCATGTATTTGTATCACAGTTATATTTTTAACATTTACCCGTATAAAATTTTGGATAATATGACATTTAAACATAAAACAAATTTTTTACATGCCACCGATAGATACAATAAATAAGGATATTGCATATAAGCAACAAAGTTTTTATTTTACAGAATATTTTTTATAACAATTAAATATCAAATTTCTGATTTTAATTAAAATTCAGAAACATTTGGAATCAATTTAGGTATGTTTTATTTGACAAAAAGATAATAAATATTAAAGGTTAGGATACTGTAGTTTTTCAATGGGAATAGAATGTAATTTGCATGTTTTTATGGATAAGTTCATACTTGTACTTTAATTTTAATAGGATAGATGTCTGATTTTTTAATTAAAATTGAGAAACATTTGGAATCAATATAGGTATGTTTTACTAAAGGTTAGGATATGGAAGTTTTTCAATGACAATTGAAAGTAACTAAAATGTTTTAAAGGATAAGTTCATACTTGTACTTCAATTTCAATAGGATAGATGTCTGTTTTTTGTTAAAATTGAGAAACATTTGGAATCAATTTAGGTATGTTTTATTTGACAAAAAGATAAGAAATATTAAAGATTGGGATATGATAGTTTTTCAATGGCAATTGAATGTAATTAAAATGTTTTTAAAGGATAAGTTCATACTTGTACTTCAATTTCAATAGGATAGGTGTCTGTTTTTTTCTTAAAATTGAGAAACATTTGGAATCAATTTAGGTATGTTTTATTTGACAAAATGATAATAAATACTAAAGGTTAGGATATGATAGTTTTCCAATGGCAAAAAGAATGTAATTGAAATGTTTTTTAAGAGGTAAGTTCATATTTTTACTTCGATTTTAATAGAATAGATGTGGTTATCAAATAAAAACGTTAGATTCCATATCTGAAAAAATGTAACATGGTTAGAATGAGCTATAAATCAAGGTTTTACAGTCCGGACCATATCTGTACAATTGTTGAAAATAAGCATATCAACTTTGAATTTATAATTAGTAGTTTCAAGACTCCCCCACCTTTTAGACTCTGATATGAAGAAAAAACTAGTTAACACAGGTAGAGAAAAATTATCAAACTTGTTTCTTTATTTTCATTTCAAAGCATGTTTCTGGAAAGACTTTTCATGCTTTTATTCACAAATTCTTGTGGCTAACAAAATATTTCATTAGAGATGCTCTTGATGCTGCAGAAGGAATAAAATATTTGCATGCAAATGGTGTTGTTCATGGGAACTTAAAGACTGAAAATCTTCTATAAGGCAAAGTAAAATTTGGTCTCTTACTCGTTAACCAATGATTTATTTTTTGTCATTCAGATTTTAAAACATAGATAATTTTTTTCCATCATACTATCAAGGTTTGTGATTTCTGGGTTTCCAAAGTGATGACTCAACTAGGGGATGCCACAGCTGAAAGAAATGTGTACCGCTGGATGGACCAGAGGTATGAGTTTCAGTACTCAAATCTTTATTTAAAAGCATCAAGATTAGAGTATGTTTCGCTGCTCACTTTTTCACATGGCAGACATTAGAAAGGCTCATTCATTTAATTTATTTTCAATTCATCTCATAGTTAAATTATATTTTCTCTTCTCTACACTTTAGGTCCTTGAAACAAGACATTACGATAAGAAGTTTGACGATTTCAGTTATGGTACTTTACAATGAGAATTAATTTCTGGCAAAGTAAGACGCCTGCACTTGTAGTTTATCTCTTACTTGAAACTTAAGTTTGCATATCTTAAGATCTTAACTCTTATTGTATTCAGATCCGATAGATCTTAGTACTCCACTAGCTGTTGCTCTTTGGATTGTCAAACATGTATGCATTTTTAGAACATTTGACTTCCTTCTTCCTCCATGCATACTTGGAGACTTATCATGATTATTATTATATGTTTCTTCTAGGGGGAATGTCCAATACCAAACACGTTAAGCAAGGGTATATACAAGAACAAGGTTATATTTCCAGAAAACTTGAAGGAGCTTATTCAGAGCTGCTGGAGACAAGAAATCAGATCAAAGACTCTCATTCTCTGAAATCGTAGAAACTCTCAAAGAAATTCAACAGAATGTAAGTTCCTTTTATGTACTTTAAGCTTATGTATTTTTTTAGCATAAATGTTCTGAATTTTTTGCGTTAAACAAAACTAGCAACTAGAGGAGATACGCAAAGAAGAGGACGAATCTCAGGCTCCTGCTGGGTCCTGTGAGATAACAAACTAAGTCTTACATTGGAGAATTAGATAAAGAGTGTTTATTATATAAAGAGATGTCTTGTTTAATATATAAAGAGATGTCCAACTCTAATAGTACGAGACATTTTGGGAAGAAACCCAAAAGTAAATACATGTAGGCTTGCCTATTAGGTTTAAAGTGGATAATATCGTACTAATCGGACAATAAAGAGTTGGACATGAGATTTAACGATCCCAACACGCCCAACGAGCTAGATGTCCTAAGACCAGAGGCCCTAACCGGCCAGATGTCCTTTTGGATCAGATACACCTTCAAAATACAAATTGTTATCACATTTGTAAAAGTATTGAATCAAGCTTTGTCTTCTTCTTCAGCTTTAGTTCATCCATCATGTAAAATATTCACAAGCGAAGGGCTGAGATCAATATAAGAATTTCAGCACGAAGCAAAAGCCGTCTTGCCGGGGATGCCAAAACCGGGGGAAACTATACGCTCTTTATCAGACGGGACAAAAAAGTTGGTAGGAGCTTGGACTGGAACATGAAGTTTCTACAAGACAAGGTCACTAATTAAGTTTTTTATAATAATTTATATTTTCCTTATGTTGTTAAAAGACACTATTTTAATCACCAAAATTCTGAATTGTTGTTATAATCGTATACGCTAAAAGAAACCAAATCAATGTTTTGTAATGACTAAAGAGCATTATATCAAAAAGCAAATGTAACACATTAAACAAATTATATCAAAAAGCAAATGTAACACATCAAACAAATATATGTTTCTTCCATGAGTTTCCAAAAACCTCTCTACTAATGTTAGAAGTAACAATGATAAAGAATCCACAACAATTACAACATTCATTAGCACACTAAAAAAAATAATCACCTGAGAACTTTAAAGGAGTGGTTAGTACAAGTAAACTCTCCATCAAGCATCAAATTATCTCCACTTACATACCGCGATTCATCGCTCGCCAGAAACAAATCTGCGTTTGCCACATCATCAACTGTTAACTCAACCCCTTTTAAATTCGCGTTTGCAGCCGCGAAATTGCTAAAACCAACCAACGCACCATCCGTTCTCTCTTCCTCAGGCAAATGAGCCAACCAACGCGAGTTTGGTTGCAACCGCGTAAGGCGAAACGCAGTTCACACGTATCCCATGTTGTCCAAGCTCAGCTGCAACGCTCCTAGTCAAGCCTAGAACAGCGTGCTTCGATGCAACGTAAGCATGTGGACCAACGCCTCCCACAACACCACCAACGCTACGTAAAGACACTATTGAACCTTTCTTGGCCGTGATCATTATACGTGCCGCGTGTTTCACGGAAACGAGTTCGTGATGGTTCTAGGCTACGCTCCCTGGTGCACGAGAAGCGCGGACCTCATGCCGAGGTTCTCGGAGGCGGCGACGGGTTCGAAAGAGATTGGGAGTCCGATTATGATGGCGAAGATCGACGGAGAGAGGTACGGTAAGGTCGCGTCGGAGCTTGAGATCAAGGGGTTCCCGACGATTCTTCTATTCGTTAACGGGACTTTTCAGGCTTACACTGGTGGTTTCTCAGCGTAAGTTTCTCAATTTCGATGTCTGAACTCTGAAGTTCAAACCTGGCATCTGGTTTGATTAGTAGCTCTTGGGTTTGGTTTTTCGGTTTTTGTCCGGTTATTAAGATATAAAAGCTTTCGGTACAAATTTGGTTTGGTTTTGATTCGGTTAGGATAATAAAATTGGAAACCAGCTAATGTTCAGGAAAATTTCGCATCCAATCTGGTTCTTAGGATAATTTGCTTCATTTCTGTAATAAATATCAGGTACTTTATGCTGTTCGGATTAAGATGTCGGATAATTTAGACAATTTAGACGTCGGATACTTCAATACGTATTTTTTTTATCAAATAAACAATTTTAATATTTCAGATACAAAATGTTCGAATAATTAGTCTTTTGGTTTATACATTTTTCTTAGGATATTTAATTATTTCATAAATAAATTTAATAATTAATATACATATAAGCTGTGTGTATATTTATGGCTATCTATTTGGTTCTTGGTTCCGGTTTGATTTCTCGGAGATAGAAAGACATGAATCTTTCTGAGCACTATTTTGGTTCGGTTTTTTAAGATTCGGTTGGGTTTTCGGTTCAAATGCCATGGGTGGTTTTTGTCATCTCTGAGAGATTTGTGGGTCCATGTGTTCTTGTGTTCAGAGAGGATATAATCATCTGGGCACAGAAGAAGACTGGTGCACCTATCATCACAGTCAATACACTCGATGAAGCTCAGACATTCCTGAACAAGTATCATCCTTTCGTTGTTGGTCTGTTCAACAAGTTTGAGGTAAGTTAATATCGAAACACTCATTAGATTTAAGCTTGGGAGATCATTACGCTGTAAAGAGTATGTAGACTTGTTTTGGAATGTAACTGTTGATATCTTGTTTGCCTCAGGGTTCTGAATATAATGAATTCGTTAAAGCTGCAAAATCAGACAACGAAATCCAGTTTGTAGAAACAACTGATAGCGATGTTGCGAAAATTCTGTTCCCTGAGCTCAAAACCAGTGAAGTGTTTGTTGGCTTGGTTAAAACTGAGGCTGAAAGATACACTGCATATGGTAAGGTCCCTCTTGCTATAGATATATCATGAGAAGTGGTAGTTACACGAGTCTGCATGTTTGGTCTTTTGTTAAGATGTTTCTTTGTAATGGTTCATCGGAATGTTGATAATGAGTCTTGTGTGATACGGACACAGATGGACCTTACAAAATAGATAAGTTACTAGAGTTTCTCGGAAGCAACAAGTTTCCATGATTACAAGATTGACTGAAAGCAATACCGTTTGGGTTTACTCCACTCCTGTTAAGCTTCAGGTTAAAAAGTTCTTGTCATTTCAGTTTGTATATATCACCATTTTCGCTCTTAACTTTCTTTTTTTCTTCCTTGATTAGGTTATGATTTTCTCCAAAGCTGATGTTTTTCAGAATCTAGCTCAGCCTCTTGAAGATTTGGCAAGAAAGTTTAAATCAAAGGTATACTATTTTTTTGATTGATTTAGTTCTTTAGGTTCTTTATTAAACGTATACTGTTTTTTTTCTTGCAGCTTATGTTTATATATGTTGATATTACAAATGAGAACCTTGCAATGCCATTCTTGACCTTATTCGGAATAGAGGATGCAAATAAAACTGTTGTAAGTTTCTGATGCTTGTGATCTAATAGGTTTTATAATAAAGCTACAGGCCAATGTGGATTAATCTATAGAGTTTTCTTCAACAGGTTGCTGCTTTTGATAACAACCTGAACTCCAAGTACTTGCTTGAATCAGATCCTTCACCAAGCAACATAGAACTATGAATTTGCATTAAGTATATTCTTTTATGCTCTTTCAAGTAGTCATATCTTGTAACTGATTCAAGTGATATGTCTTGGATTTGGAAATTAGGATTTTTGTTCAGGGCTTGCAGATGGAACCGTTTCACGTTACTATAGGTCAGAGCCAGGTCCTGATAATGTGAGCATTGAAAAATTATCCTCTTTGATATCAACTGAGAACCATGATCAAATAAACCTATGGTAACCTGCAGGAAAATGCAAGCATAGTGACTGTGGTAGGAAAGACTTTTGATGAGTTGGTATTACTCAGCCGCGAGAATGTTCTTCTTGAGGTTAGTACCTCTCTGCTATACCAAACTTTCTTTAGTAACTGAAATCGATAATGAAAGCACATGTACATAGACTATGTTGTGTGAACCGCGAGGTGATGAGCAAAGAAGTATTGAAGTTGGCTAAGCATTTCAAAGGCTTTGTGAATCTTGTTTTTGCAAGAATTGATGCATCTGTGAATGAGCATGCCAAGCTTCAGGTGAATCATATCTTATTACCTGCAACCAAGACTTGCAAATAGCTAATCTTATTGATGTTTTGATGACAGGTTGATGATTTTCCGACCATCTTGCTCTACAAATCTGGTGAAAAGGAGAAACCCGTAATAACCTCTTTGATAGAGCTCACTAGCTCATAAGAGATCATAAGCTTTCAGTGTTGTTTTCTCACCAATTTTGTTATCTTAACAGTTAAAGCTATCAGCTAAATTGAGCGCCAAGGACATGGCTGTGTTCATCAACGAAGAGTTGAAACCAAAGGATGGTTCTGCTAGAGATAAATTTTAATAAAGTTCCACGAAATGTATACACAAGAAGAGACAGAGAAAGATCATAGATGAGAGTTTTGCGACATTATATTGTGTGAAATTGTAAAAGAAAAGAACTCAATCCATTAGAATCAGTGAATCAATGAACTGAAATTAACTTTATAGTGTATGATAACCCTCTGCAACAAACTTTGATTTGGCATTCACACCCTGTTGATCTTTGTTGCTGACCTCTAGCAACATCAATGGTGTCAGGCATGTACCTGCGAGTCAATCACAGTAAGTTGTACTTTAGGTTTGGATTCGACTAACTTACAACTTTAATTTGTAAGAACTTTGTAAAACGGTTAGTAGGGGTTATTGGTTCTATGATTCTAATAGATTTGAAAATTCAAACTAAATCTAGTGTTATCGTTTCTATGATTTTAAAATCAATAATGAAATCATGTGTTATTGGTTTAATGATTTATGAATTTTAATTCAAATCAAGTGTTATTCAATCGTACCAATTTAATAATAGATTTGATTTCATAATTGATTTGGATGGATTTGTATGGATTTCTTTGTTAAAAAATACAAAGACTCAAATCCGAAAAAAAAACCTCCAGATTTATAAATACTAATCCGAGAAAATTAGAAAATCTGTAAATTTTACTTAGATTTATAAATACTGCATGGATTTATAAATCAATCAAAATATATAAACCAATAAAAGATATCATCAATTTTTAGAAACAAGGTAAAATGTTTATGAAATAAAAGTAATTTTCTAACTGAAATTTTAACTTTTTTTACATTTAATAATCGAGACCGGTTAAAATTAGTTTAGTGGTTCACTGGTTTTATGTTTTTTACTGGTTTAATATAGTTTTTAACAAATTTGATTTCCTTTAGATTTTACAATCAATCCAACCTTTTCATTCACTGTTGAATCATGTTTGAGCACCAGCTCTATTTTTAAAACACTGTTTTTATATACCTTTTACCACCATGCACTGTTTTTATTTTTTCTGGTTTTAGTGAACCAAATATATATAATTGCCTTATTAAAAATATATCTAATTGCCCTTAATGAATCAAATATATCTAATTGCCTTATTAAAAATATTTTTTTTTCTTTTTAATTGATGTTTCCTTTTCTTTATATAATAGAGAATAATATTTTAAAACAAAAAATATCTAATTGCCTTATTAAAAATATTTATTTCCTTTTTAATTGATGTTTTGTTTTCTATTTTTGAAATAATTTTATAATAAAACACATCATAAATTTGAGACAGAAATATTTAGGCATTTTATTTTAAATCAATCTATTTTATAATTATTAGAAAAAATAGTTCAAATAACAGAAATAAGATATTTATAAATACTCAATATTATTCTTTTAGTTTAACTTAAGTTTCCTTTTTTCTATTTTTGAAATAATTTTTATAATAAAACACATCATAAAATTTGAAACAGAAATATCTTAAAATATAATGTGTTTTAATAAAAAAAGTTTACGAAAATAAACTTTGCATTAAAGTAAAAAAATAATTTTCTCTTTTAAAAATTATCATTTATGTTCTTATACTACTTTGTACTGATCATCACTTTATTTTTTCTGGTTTTAGTTGCAAATTAACATATAATAAATTGTTTTCAAAATCAAAAGTGTACTTTCACATTCTAAGATGAATAACCAACCTAATACAATGAATACAATTAGCTCGATTTGGTTGAATTCGCCTAAAAATAGTTGTACTTTAATTGGAAGAAATATATGTAACAGAATAAATCCACAAAATAAGTAACTAGACCAATCCAATTTTATTTTTTAAATATAAAACCAAAAATTAGCAAAAGTAATATATTATTATTTATAGCAATATTTTTATATTTATACATATAAATTATAAAAATATCCGTACATAGATAAATCAATACGAAATTTTCAATAATAAAATATAGGAGATATTACCCAAAATTTTCAATTAAGATTTTTGTATTATTTATATACATGCATGATGTTTGAAAAGATTATTGTTGCTGTTTCCAATGATGTAACTTTGAAACAATTAATAGTTAACTTATACTATTTGATTCTCAAAATAACATGTATTAAATTATAGATATCATAACTAAATATATATATTTAAAAATCTAAGACAAGAATTAATTAACTGAAATAACAAAATTAATCAAAATTGTGAAATGTAGAACAAAAATATTACGATTGAATTTGAAAAGTACAAGTTATCCAATACATCCAAATAATAACCATATATATGTATAGTCAAAAACATACATATATTTAAATAACATAATATTATTTAAAATAAATCATACATTCATTTAAATAACATCATATTATATAAAATAAACTATACATATTAACTACAATATAAATTATAAATGGTTTAAAATGCAATAATAAAATTTAATAAAGTTTATTATTTAATATATAAATAGTAATATTTGTGCATGGGCACGGGAAAATCACCTAGTGAAATTATAAATAATAGATCAATCTTGTTCTTAATATTTTAATCATGGTATATTTATTATCTTTCTATATAGTAAGTTTTGTGAACATATTTATGCAGTAACACGATTAAACCAATACAGTTTGGGTTTACTCTAATCCTGTTAACTGTTAAGCTTCAGGTATTTTTTTTTTGTAATTTCAGTTTGTATTTTTTTACCATTTTGGATTCTAACTTTGTTTTTTTTTCTTCATTGATTAGATTATGATTTTCTCCAGAGCAGATGTCTTTCAGAATCTGTCTCACCCTCTTGAAGATTTGGCAAGAAAATCTAAATTCAAGGTATGCTGAATCAAGGCCACATTGATTTAGTTCTTTAGATTCTCTCTTAACGTATACTTTTTTTTTCTTGCAGCTTATGTTTATATACGTTGATAGTACAAATGAGAACCTTGCAATGCCGTTCTTGACCTTATTCGGAATAGAGGATGCAAATAAAACTGTTGTAAGTTTCTGATGCTTGTTATCTACTGGTAATAAAGCTAAATTCCAATATGGATTAATCTATATAGTTTTCTTGGACAGGTTGCTGCTTTCGACAACAACCTGAACTCCAAGTACTTGCTTGAATCAGATCCATCACCAAGCAACATAGAAGTAAGAGCTTGCAATGTTTTTTTCATGCTATTTCAAGTGTTCATATATAGTAACTGACTCAAGTGAAAAGTCTTGGGTTTGCATATTAAGATTTTTGTTCAGGACTTGCGGATGGAACCATTTCGCGTTACTATAGGTCAGAGCCAGTTGATAATGTGAGTATTGAAAGATATATCCTCTTTAACGTTGTTGAGAAACCATGACTGAGCCATGATCACATAAACCGGTTGAAACCTGCAGGATAACGCAAGCATAGCGACTGTGGTAAGAAAGACTTATGATGAGTTGGTATTACACAGCCGCGAGAATGTGCTTCTTGAGGTTAGTACCTCTCTGCTTTACCAAACTTTCTTTAGTAACTGAAACCTGACAATGAAAGCAGGAATGAACACGTACATGGTGCGTGAACTGCGTGGCTATGAGCAAACAAGTATTGAAGTTGGCTAAGCATTTCAAAGGCTTTGTGAATCTTGTTTTTGCAAGAATTGATGCATCAGTGAATGAGCATGCCAAGCTTCAGGTGAATCATATCTTATTACCTGCAACCAAGACTCGCAAATAGCTAATCTTATTGATGTTTTGATGACAGGTTGATGATTTTCCGATCCTCTTGCTCTACAAATCTGGTGAAAAGGAGAAACCGGTAATAACCTCTTTAATAGAGCTCACTAGCTCATAAGAGTTATAGCAGAGTTATAAGCCTTCTATGTACTGTTCTCATCAAGTTTTTATCTTAACAGTTAAAGCTATCAACTAAATTGAGCGCCAAGGACATGGCTGTGTTCATCAACGAAGAGTTGAAACCAAAGGATGGTTCTGCTAGAGATGAATTGTAATCAAGTTCCAGGCAATGTTATACACAAGAAGAGACAGAGAAAGACCATAGATGAGAGTTTTGTGACATTATAATTGTGTCTGAATAGTAAAAAAAGGAACACAGTTCTTTAGAATCTGTGAATCAATGAACTGAAATTAACTTTATAGTGTATGATAACCCTCTGCAAACAAACTTGATTTTAGCATTCACACCCTGTTGATCTTTGTTGCTGACCTCTTGCAACATCAATGGTGTCAGGCATGTACCTGCGCAGTCATTCACAGGACAATATGGAGATAAGACTACAACAACAACACGAAAGAAGTTATGTAACTTTGACAGAGTTGTGTTACTTACGGTTCTTCTTCAGGTTCATTCTTGAACGCATTCTTGGTAATGCATTCGAAAGCCGCGTCTACATTGAATCCTTCTTTAGCAGATGTCTCAAAGTAAGGAATGTTTCCTTTAGATGCACACCATGCCTTTGCTTTCTTCTCAGAAACCTGACAGTATATGTAAGATAACTTTAGCATATAACCAAACTTTAGTTACTACATGGGATAAAGAAGTCTCACCCGTCAACATCGGTTTTGTTCCCCAACACGACAAAGGGGAAGTTTTCAGGATCTGATGGACTAGCCTAAACAGTATTCACAAATGAAGAGAACGATGTAACGTATTGGATTTTTATAATAATAACAGCAATAGAATGGTATCCAAATGGAGTTGTGTTTATACCTGAATCAAGAACTCTTCCCTCCAGTTATTGAGATTCTCGAAAGACTTCATAACATTGACGTCGTTCACAAGAACACAACAATCAGCTCCTCTGTAGAAAGCAACTCCCAGACTTTGGAACCTTTCTTGCCCAGCAGTATCCCAAATCTGCATTACAGATTTTTAGAGATCTAATATTTGACCAGCCAAAAGAACTCTATTTTTTAGAAGTTAAGATACATATGACCCTTAAATTGTTAAGAAAAACACGATTTAATTCTTACAAAATCGTCTTAAGTTAAAGAATCTCAGGATCGGTCATGTTTGTACTACTAGTAATATCATTATAGACAAGAAAACATTGTAGCTTCCAAAGAAATTAAGAAACAATACAGTAGGAGAATCAAATTGTCACTCAAAAAGCAAGATTTGAACTTCTTCTTATACTTTATGAAAAAAAAAAAAAAGAAAGAAAGATCCAATAAGAATATTTCAAGAATCATGAACGCAAACTATATAATAAGCAACAATGATGTTGAATATATACCTGTAAAGTGAAGATCCTGTCATCGATTTGAACCTCCTTAGTCAAGAAATCAGCTCCAATCGTAGCTTTATACTGATTGCTAAACTTTCGATTCACAAACCTAACAACCCAAAATCGAATTTCATATTTACAAAAAAAAAAAACAAATGGATAAAGCTAAGATTAATAGATCTGTGTGTTGGTTTATAGAAACGTACTGATTCATCAACGATGTCTTCCCAACCCTGACACAAAAAATAAAAACATCATCAATGAACAGAATCAAAATCACATCAAATCGGAGAGGAGAGGAGATCACCCGCTATCACCGAGGATGATAACCTTCAGAAGAACTCTCCGGCGAGAAGACATTCTTTTTTTGCGATGAGATATTTCTGGGCGAAGAAAGTGTCGTCTCTGTTCGTCGTGTGATTCAGACAATAAGAAGAAACCACATTAAGTATCTTCGCTAAATAACAGCAAGGAAGGAAAAGATACTATTTTAAAAAACTCTTAATTTCCGAAAATGCCCCTATCTCATTTAGTCATATCTAACTATTAGCATAAAGAAACAATTAATTAACGTAATTATACACAACAATTAATTAACGTAATTAACGTGATTACTTTCAAGATGTTTAAGACTTGTAAGTACGAACCATTGCCTCGTGTTCTTTCAAACCATACTTTCAACAACAACATAATATCTAGATTTATTTATTTTTTTGAAAAAACAATCTTATGAGATTGTTGCCTTATCATTGTTTTTGTTAAATCTACACAAATCCCAATTATTTTTGAAAAGCCTGATATATCCTGAAACTTTTCAATTGTAACGAATAGTTCCACTCTATTTAATAGTCCATGTGTGAATATTATTATTTGCAAACCAAAACAAAATATTGATGTCAAAACCGTAGTTGCGAGTATTATTTTTCATGACTAGTTTTACCAATAGTGTAGATTATGTAGATATTAAAGTACTGGAAAGTGACATGTATACCAAAAAAAACATGTTATAAATAAAATTAAAAAATCGTGACAAAAAAAAAATAAAATTAAAATTTTTCGAAAATAAATAACATTTTTTAAGATTAGTAAACGAAAAAACTATGTGGCTATGATAATTTTGACTAGTCTCCAACAAATATCTTCACTTCACTGCAAACTTACTGCAGAAGATAGTATCTCCCTTAAAGCCAAGAAAATATATAAAGAATCATAAAGCATCTAGCTTTGCATCTCTTCAATAACTTCACACCAAACTTAAAAACAAATAAAATAATAGTTGGCTAGTCTTCAACAAATACTCACGTCCGAATCAGGCTCATGCGAGTTTTTTAGGATCCACACGTTAATACGAAGTAATGAAAAATGTGTTTACACCTAACCTATCCCCAAAATGCTGGACTTTAGCTGAACCAAGAATCCTCTGTTTTTAACTTATAGTCTCATCGGTTTTCTTCTCCGGTTCGACCTCTTGCGTTGTACGTAACCCTTCAGTGATGCTAGAGGAGCCTGATGGGTTCTGACCGTTGTCGCTGGTGGTCAAACCGCTACATTCGCTGCTACCAAATGTTTGGCTCTCAAGTGCCATTTTCTTGAATTTCTTCAAGTCTTCTTTATACTGTGTTGAGCTGTAATCCGAGCTCCCATCCAAGCTGTAGATAGTACTGTGACCTGGAGTGACTCCTTCCGTTAGGTCATCTAGAGATAGGTTTCCTTCAAATGCTCGAACTATCTGCAATCACCACAAGTTTCAGAGGGTTTATGAGGTCAAGCGTTGCAAAATTTTGATTGTACCTGGCTCATTTTTGGGCGGCGTTTTGCTGAATGACGGACACTAGCAGCAGCGCAAGCAACCATTCTCGTCATTTCGCTCGTCAACAAGACCGTCAAAGTTGGCATCGTTTAGAGCTTGTATCATCAGAGGTTTAGCCTAGAGCATTGTTGAAAAAAAGTTAGAAGAGTTAAGGATGATGCTTAAGGGGACAAGAGATAACTAACCCAATCAACGATGCTATCATCATCAACAAAAGGCTGTGACTTATCAACCGGTCTGCGTCCGGTTATCAATTCGAGAAGCACCACTCCGAATGAGAACACATCTGATTTATCGGTGAGTTTTCCAGAAGAAGCATACTCAGGAGCCAAGTAACTGCATCCAGACAAAATCACAAGTCAATAGATTGTTTATGGTTTAAATGATTGCATATATGGTTAGAGCGTTACATACCCAAATGTTCCCATAATCCTAGTGGAAACATGAGTATCCGTGTCTAAAGAAGACCTGGCGAGTCCAAAATCAGCCAACTGATGAATCAATCATGCACAACATGATTAGTAGTGAAATCTGAAATAAATGTTTGTAACATTTTCACAAGTTTATGAATACCTTTGCTTCGTAGCTATCGTCAATAAGAATATTTGCAGCCTTAACATCTCGGTGTATTGTTTTAGGGTTACCTAAACCAAACAAAACACTTAATGAATAAACAACATGTTTTTTACACAAACACAATGACAAGGAAAATTACTTACAATCTTCATGTAAGTATGACAATCCTTTGGCAGCACCCAAAGCAATCTTCATCCTCTTTGCCCATTCCATCACTGGTCTCCCTTTCTCTGCAAATATTTATCAGAGCCGATCATGGACATAGTCAGATGAAACATTAGCCTAAAACCTCCAAAATTCTGAGAGTTAATATATATGAACATAACTTCCAATAAGAATCTTTACTAAATGCTATAAAGGCTCTAAAAACTCAGGACCGGCCCTAACCACATGCCAAGGTTAAACACGACCACACAGACCATTTATCAATCCCAAGGAAGTTTAACTCACCGTGTAAATGGTACTCAAGTGTTTTGTTAGCCACAAACTCATAAACAAGCAACCTTTGAGATCCAGTTATGCAATAACCAAGTAGTGAAACAAGATGCCTGTGATGAACTCTACTAATGGTCTGTATCTCCGCTTGAAACTCGCGTTCTCCTTGTCCGCTTCCTGCTTTGAGCTGCTTAATGGCAACCTCTGTTCCGTCTTGAAGAACTCCTTTATGAACATAACCAAACCCACCTTGTCCAATAAGGTTGCTGCTGGAGAAATTATCAGTTGCACTAGCCAAATCTTGATACGTGAACACGTTGTCTAAGTTTGTAGTACTTTGATTCCATTGTTGAAGATAGTTACTAATATCTACAAAAAAAAAGTTTTAAGTAATCAAATTTCACATAAACCAATCAAGAAAACAAGAATTAAGTAACAAGAATCAAGAATCAGGAATCAGGAAAAAATAACAAGAATCAACATTCAAGAATCAGGAAACAAGAATCAATTTTACTAAAAAAAAGAAACAATAATTCAAGAATCAGGAAACAAGAATCAATTTTACCAAAAATCAAGAAACAAGAATCAACATTCAAAAATCAAGAAACAAGAAACAACATTCAAGAATCAAGAAAACAAGAATTAAGTAACAAGAATCAAGAATAATGAATCAGGAAAAAAAAACAAGAATCAACATTCAAGAATCAGGAAACAAGAATCAATATTCAAGAAACAAGAATACATTTTACTAAAAAAAAGAAACAAGAATTTACATTCAGAACCAAGAAACAAGAACCAACATTCAAGAATCAAGAAACAATAATTAACATTCAAGAATCAAGAAAACAGAACACAACCAGTTACTGTCTGAAATGATTTTTCAGAATCAGTCATAGCAAAAAAAAATACAAATAAATTGAATATTAAATACTAATTACAAAATTGAGTTTCAAAATAGGCAAATAAAGAAAGAAACCCTAGATTTACGGGAGTTGTGTAGACAGAGTTACCTAGTTTTGGACCAGAGAGAGAATGTAATGGAGAGTCTGCATTAATGGCAGCTTCAGCATCTTTCCTTCTCTGCAACTTTCTCTTTCTCCTTTTGTAGAAACAGACGAAGACGCAAACTCCGATCAGAACAAACGTCGCTCCGAGAACTGCTCCGGTGATCAAGCCAGCCAATACTCCCGGCGGTAAGCCTCTGTCGCTTGCACGCGCAGGCGCAGCGGGAAACGGAGGGTTTGAAGCAGGTTCGATGGGGGAAGGCGGAGAGGGGGATGAAGTGGTAGTGTTTGCTGGTCGAGTGAAGGGAAACTCAGGGTCCGGTGGATTTGAGACGGAGGGGATAGTGTTGTTCGACGACATTAGATCAGATTACGATGATTGGTTTTGTTACATTGGCGGAAGTGAGAAATGAGGAGGAGGGAGAAGAAGAAAGAAGAAGAGTCATGTGGTAGGACCCCCACTTGAGAATTTATTCTTCTGGTAGTGTCTCTAATTCTCTCTGTTTTCTTTCTCCTAGCAAATGTGTAGGGATTTAAAAAAAAATATGTTTTTCTTATACTAATCCAACAAAACATTACCTTTCCAAAAAAAAATATCCCTAAATTTTAAATTCTTAATGTGTATAAGTTATAAATTGCAAAAGAAAAAATGCATAGAAGTTCTAAAATCATTTAAGTTGTTAAAGCTAAACTATTATAATTTTCTAAATAATAAATATTGGTGAATTTGTTGACAAAAAAAATATTGGTGAATTTTTCTTCTATGTATCATCTATAACAGAGTAATGTTAATTTTTAAATACAAATGAATGATATATTTGTATTATTTATATATTTACAGAAAATTATAAATAAAAGGAAAATTATCATTTTTGTAAACGCAGAAAAATATAATATCAAACTATTATTAGCAGTACATTAATAAAAATTATGTAGACTTATTTTTGAATATTTAAATTAAAAAATCTGTTAAACAATAAAATCGAGGTGTAAGAAAAAACATAGAGGTAATTGAAAATGTTGTAATTTAATTTTTACTCACCATGCACACAAGTTAGAAATAATCTCCACTGAAAACATTCTTAGAAAGTGTTGTTGTTCAGAATCAACAACTCTAGTCTGGTAGAGAACAATTAGTACCGCCATATCAACTTAGTAAGATGTTTGTTGTTTGACAAGTCATTGTGTATCCACATTGTTATAGAAACTCTTTTATTATCTTACCGACTTGCTCATTCTAAGTTTGGTAAACATCTCTACGCGCTAAAACAGTTGTTAAGTGTATCTTGTTACCAATGATGATTCAGAATTTTGCTTATGATTTATATATGTGGTGGAGAATGGAGGGCAACTAGTGAATGCAAATAGGGAAACTAGTATCTTGTAGTATTTAAAATTCAAGGAAAAGAAATACCTTTCATCATCATAAAAAAGGAAGGATGCTGAAACTAAACAAACCAAAAGCAATCCGCGTGGGACTCAGACTATATCTTATACTTATTCACAGCTTTTCACGAATAACGAAGTGTTTAAATCGATATTCACCACTACCATTTTCTACCTAGGTTAGATCGACCCAAATTATAACTTAATAATACGGCAAAATGAATAATCTTGAAAAAATAACACTGACAACATTAATGCATTGTTCATCAACCTTAAAATTGTTTTATTGCATTATTTAATAGATTGAAATCCTTTATTGAAATTAAAAGAAATCAACATTCAAGCAAAAATGCTAAGAAATTCTTCAAAATGCTAAACGAAGTTAGATGAACATTCAGCAAGACTAAATGCGTAAATGCAAACCACAAACACAAGGACGTAGATATGCATACACTGTAGATAACAGAATACAGGACTTGCAAATTGTAAATTTAAGAGAAATCCCATAAAGTCTAAAAGTTTATAAAAAGAGTAAACACACCAAAATGACAAATTGTAATCAGATTCAGAATAATAAAACAGGGTTCTCTTGCAAACAAACTTAGAAGCCATAAATCTAGTGCTTAAGATGATGAAGCTGCTGACTTGTTCCTTGGCTTGGCTTCAGTACCTAACCAAGACAAAACATGCAAAGGATCAATATTACAAACATCATTTCTTGCATATTCAATCTAGTTTACGAATAACCAGAATAATTAAGATACTCAGTGGCGTGTATAGAGGATACGTTACCTTCTCTGAAACCGGTCTTGAACCTGCGAGGCACATTGCGAAGATACCTCATCCTTCCAGTTCCCGTGGTCTTTCTACGGATTGCCTTCACACTCCAGTTGTCTAACAAAATGAATACACACCAATCAGATTACAAAAATCCAAAACAGCATTTAGCTGTCGCAAAAGAACAGACATAAAAATCTGACGAGATGTGTAATTCCTAGAAATGAAGTCAACAGAACATAGACTCAAGTATATGTTTCCTCAATTTATATCTAATTTGTAACATGGAACAATAACCTTAAGATTCCACAGATTACACTTGGTTAGCAACGGATTTGCAATACTTAACACAAACTGAAATGAAGACAGGCTCATACACTAAACTGATCCATTTCTCAATATATCTAACTCTACCCAAGGAACGAAACACTAAGTACTCTTAGGCCAATCAGAAATGATGTTTTCTAATTTATCTATATATCTAACTCTACCCAAGGAACGAAACACTAAGTACTCTTAGGCCAATCAGAAATGATGTTTTCTAATTTATCTCTAACTAGCACTAACGAACAAGACGCTAATCGACTAATAGATGAAACTTGCAAAACACAGCATCTCAAACCTAGACACTAGTACTCAATCGAATTGCAATACAAAAAGATTATTACACAATGAAACGAAGATGATACATTTCTCAATCGAAATCAATCAAGAATAGCTTCGAGAGAAAGAGAGAGAGAAGCATACATGTCCTCTTGCGAGCGGCGGGGTAAGCACAGGCGGAGCAGCGGCTCTTCTGGATGTGGAAACTGCGACGGCCACACCTCACACAGAGTGTGTGACTCTTGTTCCTCCTCTTTCCGAAACTCCCCGTTCCCTTCGTCTGCAATCCTCAAACTCACAAAACCAAAATCAGCGATTGATGAAATAACCAAAGAGCAAATACACAGTGAGAGAATCGTAGAATCACCATTGCAGCGGATGCGAGTTACGAAATCACTTTTAGGTCTCTGGAGAAGTGACGGAACTAGGTCGCCAAAAAACTGATTATAAACCTAGGGTTTTCATCTTAGGGTTTTGAAATGGATTTTTAGAGGCCCATTAAGGTTTTAGTCGCACCATAAGGCACACATGATTTGTTTTGTGCAAGCTCGTTAAGGTTTTAGTCGGCTCATAAGGCCCCATATGTTTTTTTTGTTATGCTTAGTTGCTTTTACTGAAAACAAATCCAAACAGACTTTTTGGTTCTTTGGAGTAGTAATGTATTCAATTTTCAAATTACCAAAGTTCGAAATCATAAACATTATCTAGTAATAACATTTTAGATTTCAAGTAATACCGAAAATAATGGTCCAATTACATTTCGTTTCATCAATTAAAACTAAAACAATTGAGATGTGTTTTTTTTTAAATAAAAATGTCAATTAATACAATTTAGACAACTAAATTGCATTTGGTTCAAATACTCAATTGTTAAATTTCAATATTAGATTCATCAATCAATGAATAAAACTTTGGTTGGAAACTCAAATTAGGTTTATATAACCAAATCGGTAAAAAAACAAAATTGACTAACTACAAACATAACAAATAAGAAACTTCTAAAAGGTATCTAGTACTTAAAGTAAGAAAAACAAGTAATAAACTTCTAAAAAGTGCAATTAATTTCCGTCATGTTTAGGTGATTGTCACTTTTCTAAATTCAACATTGAAACTAGATGCTGCATTGGTGGCTACACCAGTGGTCTCCATCTCCGTTTTACTCTTCATCAGTGGTTTTCTTCTTCAGTTGATTCGGTTAGATAGTTTAATCAGTCGAGAATACCCCATTGATGGCAATTACTATCTTGTTCGGTTAATATATCTTTCCTAAATTGTATATGTTAGTTTTCTTGTTTCTATAATGTCAAATATAAGGTAAGTCCATCTCAATTGTTTCAAAAGAATCTTTTTCAGACCATAGTAAGATGTTGATTCTACTAAATTTCTTTTAATTCAACGTCCAAGATAAATCCAAAATAGCATCTTCCTCTCAATCAAACATACTTTTCTATTTGGTGAGTAAAATCAAGGCGAGTAAATATTGATTCCTTTAGGTAGGAGTAACCACATAACCAAATAGAAGATAATATCTTACTCGAATATAATGAGAAATGTTGATGAACTGCAGAAGAGGAAAACACCTGTAATTTTTTTAATCGGATTATTTATTGAAATCAGGTCAAACCTGTGACATAAGCTACATAAGTTGGGGGGGGGGGGAGTAAGACACACATATTGTGATTTTTTTTTTCATTATGTGTTTTTAACTTTTGTTATTTTTGCTATACATAAATACTTTTTATTTAGGCTTAAAGTACTCCTTGTTATTTGTGGGAAAATTTAGACTGGCACTGGATGAAATCAATCAAAAATAGAGATTAATCAAAATTCATGAAGAGTTGTTCTGTTTAAATTGAAACATAACAAAAAATTGCCTAAACGAAGATTAATCCAACAAGTGGAATGCAGTATCGACTATCGATTGTAGGATTGAAGTACATTACACTAAGAAGAAAAAAAGATTTCCTCCCTCTGAAAGATATGAAGGTGGGGTAAGAGGGTGGGGCAGAAGAGGTTTCTCTTTTTTTTTACAAGTTAGACTGTATCTTTCACTGGTCATATATTTTCATTCGAATAACTAAATACAAAAAAATGTAGCTGCACATTATGACAATGTATATTGTTACGGTGGGAAGTTGAAAAATTGAGTAATTTAGGGGCCAAATGTATTTTCATACAAAATAATGGTGGGAACAAGAAAATTAGATTTGTTTTATGTCCGAACTACCCACTGACTTGTCCGAAGTCCATGACTGTCTGCTCCATAAATTCGCCATTAAAGCTTCTTTTTATTTCTCTCTCTCTGGTCTATAGTCTCTTGGGATTACATATGAGCAATTCAGATTCTTCATTCACCACAAAGTCTTCCTTTTACTTCCTATTTTTATGACTTGGCGGTAATTTTTAATTCCCCGATCATTTTCCCCAGCCGATGAATCTTTTTACATATATGGGTTTTATGTTGTGTCAATTCAATGCTAAGCTTCACTGTTTTTTATTTTATTTTGTTAGGGTTTTGTGAAAGCTGCAGCTATGGAGCTGACTTGGGGTTTCTGTCGGAAACAAGCTCTGGTTTTGATTTATTGTCTGTCTCTGCTCTATCTCACCTCCTTTGATACAGTAAGTGAAAAACATTTCATGAACTTGTTCGAACTCTCTGCTTAAATTGTTGAATCTTGTAACAGATTCAAGTGATGATTTATGTTTTAATTGATCTTTAAACACCAAATCTTGAATTTGTTTTCAGATATCGAGTGAATCATCAGCTCAGAATGCAACCGCTTTCAAGAACAGATCTCACAAAGGTATAAATCTTACAACTGTAATTAATCTTGTCTGAAAATATCTGAGATAAGAACTCGTTTATTTATTGTCTAATCTACAGTTTCTTGCCCTACCGATTGGGTCCTTGGACCGAACCAAACGAAATGCTACGCCTCCTTCAGAAACTCCACTTCGTGGGAGAAGTCAGAGACGTTCTGCATAGCCTCTGGTGGTCACTTAGCATCGCTTTCATCAAACAGAGAACTCAGCTTTGTTCAAAAGCTATGTAATGCAAACGCTACCAGCTGTTGGATCGGAGGAAGAACCCTGAACTCCTCTACCATAGGCTTTAACTGGACCTGGTCTGATCCCAAGTCTCCTCAATGGAACCAAACCATGTTTCCTAAAGTCCCAGTTCGTACACCATGTCGTAATGGCAGCTCATCTTGTCGTGCGGACATATGTATGGTGTTGACAAACAGTTCATTACAAGTCTTTGGTGAAAGATGCAACGCTTCACATGCTTTCATTTGCGCTGTTGATTCGGGTAATAACACTCCCTTCTCTCACTCACTATAACTAGTATTCAGCCAGCAAACACTAACCATAGGCTTCTGTCTCTTTTGCAGACACCAAATGTAGTAACTGTCACGGTGATTATCAAATCATCCTCCTAGTCGTAAGCGGATTGATCCTCTTCACCACATTCGCCATCATACTATGGTTCCTCATCTACAAACGCAGCAAGAAACGTCGAAAATCGCGAAAAGTGTCAAGTCCAGCTTTGGTTCCTCCTCCATCATGGAAGATATTCACAAGCGAGGAGCTCAGATCAATGACCAAGAACTTCAGCGAAGCGAACCGTCTCGCCGGGGACGCGAAAACCGGAGGAACCTATACCGGCGGTTTATCAGACGGGACCAAAGTGGCGGTTAAGAGACTGAAACGGTCGAGTTTTCAGAGGAAGAAAGAGTTCTACTCTGAGATCAAAAGAGCTGCTAAGCTTCATCACACGAATGTGGTGGCTATCAAAGGTTGTTGCTATGCTAATGGAGAGAGGTTCATTGTTTATGAGTTTATAGCCAATGGCCCGCTTGATAGGTGGCTGCACCATGTGCCTAGAGGTGGTAGGAGCTTGGACTGGAACATGAGGTTGAACATTGCCACAACTCTTGCTCAAGGAATAGCGTAAGTCATCATAGTCTTTTACTATATATACACATTAGTTTTTGACAACTGAAAATAAAATAGAGTCCAAATATAATTTTTATGTATAAAAAATTTATATAAATAGTTTAAAATTGTATAAACATAATGTTTAAAAATAGAAATATAACTGTAAATCAGTCTTGTAATAAAGCTTTTTGTTTCGGGTTTGGTTTGGTTGGGTTTTAAGAGCTTGTGCCTGAATGAACAGGTTTCTTCACGACAAGGTCAAGCCACAAGTGGTGCACCGTGACATAAGAGCTAGCAACGTGCTGCTTGATGAGGAGTTTGGAGCTCATCTAATGGGAGTTGGTCTCTCAAAGTTTGTCCCATGGGAAGTAATGCAAGAGAGAACTGTAATGGCTGGTGGGACATATGGCTACCTAGCACCTGAGTACGTTTACAGAAACGAGCTTACTACAAAGAGTGACGTTTACAGCTTCGGTGTTCTGTTGCTTGAGATTGTGAGTGGTCGTAGACCGACACAGGCGGTTAACTCTTCTGTTGGGTGGCAGAGCATATTCGAATGGGCTACACCGTTGGTTCAGGCAAACCAGTGGCTAGAGCTTCTTGACCCGGTAATAACTTGTAGTTTACCGGAAACGAGTGTGGTTCAGAAAGTTGTGGACTTAGTTTATTCTTGTACGCAGAATGTGCCATCTATGAGACCTAGGATGTCTCATGTGGTTCATCAGCTTCAGCAGTTGGTTCCAACGTCAGAGATGTTAATTTAGTTTCAGCCTTATGATGTGAAAAAGGCAAAATCGAAGTCGTGTTAAAGAAGTTGTAGTCTTACTGTTAAAAGCCTAAAACTAGTAGCTTGTGTACCACATCCCTATGAATAATTAATTGAAATTTCTTACTTGGGATAACAATTTAAATCATTAAAAAGCTAAATACCTAAAGTATTACAAAGAATTCAATACCGTTTGAATATATTCCTCAGCATTTCTGCGTTGGTTATTTTTCTCACCATTGGCCCTGATCATATCCGGAAGATATAATGGTCTTAGATTATCAGTAAGAATTTATATACATAAGCTATATGACTTCCATTTGTTGTTTTTCTTTGAAAAAAAAATCAATTTGTTGTTTATAATTTATTAACTTTTTACTAAATTGTTTATAATCCCTAAATCTTAAAGTCGGTTTTGAGTTTGCTCCATTGCTGAGAATGCTTCAAACTCTTCAATTTTTTTGTTCCTTTTCAATTGACTTTGAATTATGAGGTGTTATTATTCTAAGATCTTATTTGTTCATGTGGATGCAACAAAATATTCGGTCAAGTTCATCAAAGATTAGGCTCAATTTACAGAGAAAAAGGAAAAAATGCGATGGTTTGCTTTCTCAAGACAGAGATCGTGGAGATTCTCAAGACCGGACCATAAACTTGGTGACTATCTTATAAAAAACTAAAGACTTGATCCTCTCTCATTAATGTAACTTTTGTTTTTTTTTTTTGAAAAAGGGCATCTCTAATGTAACTTTTATGTTTTAAAAAGATTAGAGTTTACCAAAATTCATATTTTATTACTAAATCTACAATCTTAGACGCTAAACAAAATTCTGAAAAATGTTTGCTTAACCCAAAAAAACTTATGACATTCATATATGTATTGTTTCAAAAAATATCTAGTAAATAACATTATATCTAACAGATTTTTTTTTTGACATCACTAAAAGAAAATAGGGAAAATTGCATAAAAACTTATTAAAGTGACAGCCATTTACACTTTACACTCTCAGAGAATTTCACAAGCATTTTAAACCAATATTTTTTAAACCGGACCGACAAACGAACCGAAAATATTTTAGATCACAGATCAATGTGGTTCGACCTGATTTGATTAGATTCGACATGGTTTAATGTATTAAACAAAATTTAATTATTTAATGATATTTTGTAAATAATATGCTTATTTTAACAAAAATAGATAATATCAAATAAAATATTGTAATAACCATAATGTCTACAAAAATTAAAAAAAAAGCAAAATGAAATATAATAAAAGTAATAAAATATTTTTATAGTTCAAATCTAAAATCAATATAAAAACTCATTTCAAAGTTCCTCTCCAAGTCTTTATCATTCTAAATTTTCACCATATCTTAGAAAAAATATATACATATTAGTTAAAAAAGAAAAAAAACTAATTATTTTATTAAAAACATTTTTTCTATACGATTTTAGTCGGTTTATTGAGTCGCTGGTTCCTAGTCGTCGGTTCGGTTCGAATTTAAAAACACTGCTTTAAACACTTAAGTTGGCAAACTTAGCATATTAAACCTTCACTTTGACTTACTTGTACATCAAGTCAAAACTGTAATCGATATTGTTAAAATTGATGACGTATCAGTTTTTAATAAATAAATATAAAAATACAGAAAAATAAAAATTCATAAAAAAATTCAATACAAATCACAAAAAATCAAAAAAATTACAGAATCGCAAAATATTTATATTTATTTTATTAATAAAATAATATAAAATACAGAAAATATAAACAATAATAATAAAAACTTACAAGAAATCATTAAAAATCCCAAAAATTAGAAAATTCACAAAAAATAAAATAAAATCAAAAAGTTATGTTTATATAATAAATTTAATGATAAAGATAAATAAATATAAATACAGAAAAAAATGCAACTTACCCGTATATGGGGCAAAAACGGACCAATGTTAGAAAGTGAATTATTTCAAAATCAATGTTATATTTGCTAATTTTACTTCAAAATTTGGTTAAATAGCAAATTCTCCCTTTATTTATCTAGTTCTTGACAATTGCATATAACGAAATAGCAAGATTTAAGATTTTAGAATCTATCATCATTGTACTGCAACCTTTTTACAGGATATTAACTACTCTCTCCATTCCTAAAAAAGTAATGTTATAAGGTTTTCACACTTAATAAAAAAATTACATAAAATTTTGTCAATAAACACATTATTTTTTGTGTTAAGCATTACTTATGATTTTTAACCAATCAAAATTTAGTAAACACGATTAATGTTTTGGAAGTTTGCGATTCATCATTTATTACATGTATTGAAAATGTAAAATATGGATTTTGTAGAAATAATATTTTTTTAACATATATTTTTTAGAAACAGTAATTAAAAGAGAGATCGGAAGAGGTTGTTTTGCTTAACTATATTTAATACTATAAATTAATTTATTTTTGACCGCTAACGATATTTTCTACATCTGCTCAGCCACACAACCCACGTTGGTTGTCTCTGTGTTCAATATCGGAAAATGAGTATATATATTCAGATAAAAATACCTTTTTCATTCAGTCTTCCTGATAAAAAGAAAAAGGAGGAAAAAATATAATAAATGGAAAGCATTTGATATCTTTTCACCCTCAGTGGTTTCGAGGAATTTAGATTCTAATGGAGAAGGATTACCAAGGTAAGGAAATTTTCATAAATATGCAAATTCTCATATACCGTTTTTGTGAGATTTATTTAGAGTGCTTATTTGTGTTTCAGCTGCAAATATGCAGAATGAAAACGAGAAGAATATTTCTCAATCACTGTCAGATGAATCTGATGGTTGATTACGCAAGCCTAGTTTTAAAGTTCATCTCTCATAGGCTCTTCTAAGTTTAGATTTAGATCTGGTTTAGGATTATGAAGCTTGGACCAAAAGAAAAGGAATCATAAGGATTTTCCAAAATTTTGTGGTTTCCTTATTCAGATACTTCTTTTGCTTTTGAGTTGGTTCTGGCTTCTGTGCAAATCTAACATTAGATCGAGCTCCAAAGTGTACTTGGTTCGTGTCTTTCTGTTTTCCTTTTTTTTTCTTTTTCTTTTGTGCAACATCTTACTGTTTGCCTATTTTCCAGCCATAAGGACAAAATAGTAATAGCATAAACCCTAAAAACATTTACATTTTTTATCTTTTCTTCGCCGTTTCTTATTATATATATATGTAGGACTTCAAAACTTCTTCTTTCTTAATATCCCCGTAGACTATATTTGAAAAGTGATTTTTCAAAAAAAAATGACATGAAAGTCAACATGTCAATCAATTATACTACTCAGAATTTTCCTACCATATAATTAGATTTTAGCATAACTTCTTACTATATATTGTTACCAATGTTACCAAAATTTAATTAATAAAATCTTACGTGTCTAACCATTTGTGTCTAACCAATTCGGTAAACCATCAAAATTATGTCTAACCATCCATCGTGTCTAACTATTGATTTCTAACCAAATAGATCTAATAAAATTGTTTATAAGGTTGCATCTACTTCTAATCATTATTTCAACCCACAGTTTATAAAGTTGCAGGTGCATCTATTTCACAAATCGTATGAATATGAAATTTTATATATATATATATATCATTTGAATTAAGTTATCTAATATATAAAAATATAAATATTTAATTTCAAAATTTTCATTGAAAAATTATTGAGATCTTAATACTATATATATATATATATATGTATAATATTATTGACATGACATCTTTAAAAGCTACATGTCGTCTAATTAGCATTCACAATAACTTCTAACCATATAGTCTTAAATTTTTTCTTAAATAAAATGTACGTAAGTTTCTTTCCTTAAATAAAAATTATGAAATTACCTAATATGATTAACGTATATATGATAATTAATGATTATAAATCATAGATATTTGATATATCCTATAACTTTTTTGTTTAATTTTATATTATTAAAAATTTAAAAATCACATTAAACATATGTTAAATTGTTTTTTAATATATGTTATATTTTGAATTTTTCAAAACGTCTATAAATTACAAAATTACAAAAAATAGTAAAAGTCCCATACTAAAAAATTTGTGATCAATGTTTTATTTATTTTTGTGTTCAAACAAGGGACAATTGGTCACAAATCGTATGAATATAAAATTTTATTATATATATATCATTTAAATTAAATTATCTAATATATAAAAATATAAATATTTAATTTCAAAATTTTCATTCAAAAATTATTGATATCTTAATATTATATATATATATATATATATATATATATATATATATATATATATATGTGGACAAAAATTACTAGAAAAAGAAACCAAATCAAATATAATCTAAAAAACAGTACAAAACTTTAATATAAATTGATTAGATATCTGAATGGCTTCGAAATTTTGGTATCTAGATAACTAATACGAAACCCGATCAAAACGAACCCACATATCCGAACCAGATCAAACTCACAAAAAATCGAAATATAATTGAACCTAACTGTACTAAATGGTATCTGAATGTTCACCTCAAATCAAATGTAAAAAAATTTAAGATAACAAAATATATTTTAATTGTAATATTTAAATGCAACATATTTTTACTGCACAGGAAAACACCTAGTACCTAAATATATTATTAGCTGTAGCTCCAAAGTGTAGTGGGTGAGTGGGCTCGCATCATACGGCCAAAGAGTAAATAAACCCTAGTATATATACTACGTATCTTTTCTTCGCCGTTTCGTTTCTTCACGCTTTGTTTTCCCTTCCGTTTCACAGATCGGTCTTCTCCCATGTTAAGTGTTTGCAAAAGGATACGAAAGACAGTCACCGGAGATGAAGAAGGACGGGGAGATTTGTGTCTTCCTTTGGATATAATGGTGGAGATACTCAAGAAACTACCGGCAAAGTCACTTGTGAGGTTCCGAAGCGTCTCCAAGCAATGGTCAACCATTATCGGCAGCCGCAGAGACTTCATCGAGTCTATCGTTGTCAGACATCCTCCCCCGAAGCTTCCCATCTTTATCTTCCACCATTGTGTGCCTGAAGCGTTCTTCACTGTTTCACCTGTTTTCTCTCCGACCACCACCGACAATGTAGTAACTATCCCTCGATCAAGTGATTCAAGCTCCTTCCACTATCAATACTCCCGAGGCTTGATTTGTTGCTCTTCTTCAGAATCTCATCAGGTTACCATCTACAACCCTACCACCAGGCAGGTTTTTTCGTTACCCGAGATCCAAGCCCCAACACGGTCCGGATTGAGTTCATGCTTCTTTGGCTACGACCCTATCACGAATCAATACAAAGTCTTGTCCATTATTCCCAACTGTGACGAGCAGAAACAAACTTATCATGTTTTCACATTGGGATGTCAGCAATCTTGGAGGAAAGTCAAAGGCATTGATGACGATACCTATCCAAACGACTACAGTGTATGCATTGACGGGACTATATACTACAGCGCATACAGAAATAGTGGTGAGACTCTGTTGCTGAGTTTCGACATTAGGTCCGAAAGATTTGATCGCATCCTGGTTCCAGAAGCATTGTCAGAAGCAATGTTGATCACTTTTATTGATCATCAAAGTCTGGTAAACCACCTGGGTAAGTTGGGATGCATATGTCGTAATCACAGCGACACAAGTATCTGGATTATGGATGATCCTGAAAAACAGGAATGGTCGAGAACAATCCTTTGCTTGCCTAACTACCCATTGGACTTGTTCGGAGGTGATGTGGATACCTTCACTGGTGCCACCCCTGCTGGAGAGATTTATGCAACTCAATGTAAGTATTACTTTGATAAGTCATTGTATGTTTACTACTATGACATGAACCAAAACAGCTTTAGAAGAGTTCATATCGAAGGTGGTATTCGCGATAAAACAAACAAGCGTAGGTGTTGTGTTGAAGTATTTGCGATTCATGATCACGTCGAGAATACAATGTGGTTGTAACAATTTTTTTTTTCTTTTTTTTTTTGTATTTTCATTTATTTGTTGGGACCTTCCGAGGCAACTCTTAAAAATACTATACATTTGATATTTTTTGATTTTTTAATCAGATTAAGTGCACCTATCAAGTCCATTTTTATTGTTATTTAATCAAATTCTTACATTTGATATTATTTGATTTGCTTAAAATAAAAGGAAAATTGTCAACTATTACTCAAAACTTGATTAAAACTACAAAAGCAAACTCAAACTTGAATCAAATGCAAAAGTAACTTTAAAAGCTATTAAAATTACATCCAGCCTCTTGTGTACAAACAAAAAAATCGATTTTTTTTTTTACGTTTATAGCCTCATACGTCGTTTGGCCGGACGATTTTCACTAAGTCGTCCAGATGACTTAGATGAAAGTCGTTCAGTCTAATTCTTCTTAAAAATAATTTAAAAATTTTGTAAAAAATATTTTGATAAGTAAAAAATTAAAATCATGTAATTAACATATGTTCTAAGATATATAAATTAAGATATAAAAAAAGTTAATTGTTTTCAATATAAATGAGTGAAAGTATTGAGTCATGATATTCGTTGGTTTAGGTTTTACAAATTGAGATAATGACAATATTTCATTGGTTTACTTGATCAATATACATATTGACTTATTTTAATATTTTATAAGTTTACTTTTACTTAAAGAAAAAATAGATAATGACATTTTATTATTAAAGTTAATTTATGGTAAATTATATAATGATACATATAACTACTCATTAAAATTTTAGTCGTTTTAGAAACTAAACCATTAAATACATGTTTATAACATGATAACATAGACAACTCTCTAAACTTAATATCAAAGTATATTTTTCTTATAGATTAAACAGTAACAAAACATACACATGAAATAACTACCAAACTAATTCATAATTTCAAACTCCATGTTACAAAACCGATTTGCTCCTAGTTATTCAAACTCAAATAACATAAGAAAAAAAATATAGAAATCCAACTAAAAGAAAACAAATATCAAAAGTGCATAAACATAGATGTCAAAATCTATAATCGAGGCAACTTGGAATGAATGAAAAAGTGAAACTTTAAAGTTTAAAACACCTTACATAATATGAAAATAATAATTGGTTCTAACTTGTTTAAAATAATTAAAATAATTCTAATCATAAATTTTGAAATATTTATATTATTTAAAGTAGTAAATTAATTAGAAAATTTGATATATATTATATACATATATATTCTAGATTAATAAATTGACGATGTAATCTAAAAACTAATAGGAATATGACAGATGCAAAATTAGCTAAAATCTTGGAGAATGCGACAAATCAAAAAAATCATTCATAAATAATAGTTTTGAAATAGTTATGTTACTTAAATTAATTAATTAATAAGCTAAAAATTAATAATATTCTTATTATAGTTAACATAATTACAATCATAATTTCAGTTAGAAATTTTGAAATATTTACATTATTTAAATTAATAAATTAATTAGAAATTTCGAAATATTTAACTATCTAAATTAATAAATTGGTGATGTAATAAAAATAATAAAAATATGAAAAATAAACAAAATTAGCAAAAATCATGGAGATTGTGACAAATCAGCAAAATCATATTTATGAAGTGATTAATTTACACAATAAGTTTGAAATAGTTATATTTATTTAAATAAATAAATTAATAATTTAAACTAAAAACTATTAATAATTTTATTAAAGTTAAAATAATTATAATCATAACTTTAGTTATAAATTTTGAAATATTTTTATTTTTTATATTAATAAAATAATTAGAAATTTTGAAATATTTAAATTATCTAAATTAACAAATTGGTGATTTAATATAAAAATTAATAAAAATATGATTAATAAAAAAATAGCTAATATCATGGAGACTGTGACAAATCAGCAAAATCACTTCATAAATAAAAGTATAGATTTTATAAATATTTATTTAATTTTCTGGATTTAAAAAAAACTATTCTGAATGTATATTTAATTTTATCAGTTTTTATTATTTTTTTAGTTTTTATTAACATTTTTAATTTTATTAAATTTTCCATTTTTTATTTATTTTATTAATTAGATAATTATATTTATATTTTTAATAATTTTATCAGTTTTTATTTTTTTTCATATGTAACCAGTCAACTTTTTACTTTTAAAAGTTTTTATGATACAAATGTCACTTTGAAAACTAAAAGTGTTAGTGAAAAAACTTCAAGATTTAAAATGCTAGTAAGTGATATTTTAAAGAGTTTTTATGAATTTTTCCGAAAATATAAAAAAAATTCTTTACGTTATATACCAATACATCTATGTATTATTCTTGGTATCCAATTTCTTAGAACATAGCGAGAATGAGTATTTTATATTCAGCTATGATAAAAATAAAATATGATTTCATTATTTTTGTAAAGAAAATTGAACATATATTTATACTTAAATATTTAATAGTTTTCATTTATTTATATTTTAAAAACTTAAATTACTATTCTCACTACAGAAATGTAAAACATGTCTAAAACAACCGAAAAATCAAAAATACTAAAAGAACAAGTTCAAGTTTAAGGTGTCTCATTTTTCATATCTCTAATATAATAAATGGTAGAGGCTAACCACGTGGTTTGGAAACAAAAAAAAATATCTGTAAACGTTTAACTCCCTTATGTATTTAACAGTTTTCATATTTTCTTATACTTTTAAAATTGAATTTGTTGTGAAAGGATGTCTTATTCATGTCGATAATGAGCTCTTTATATATGGAGTTACAATGTCTGAAACCCTAATGGGCTAATTACATGATGGACCATTAATGGGCCAAAAGCTTAGTAAGTAAAAGCCTATTACAATCTATGGTTGCTGGACATCCACAATAATATATTTCATAACACTCCCCCTTGGATGTCAGAACCCTATAGAGCTCGTAGTGTGCTTAATGTTGCCTCATTAAAATCTTTCCTGGAAAACCAAAACCCAATGTGGCAAAAGGGAAACCAAGGACATGAAAAAGAGTACAACACACACTACTCCTCCTGTTCTGGACCTCAGTGTAGGTCCTTGAGCCTGCACGTCCCAATCTGGTGCACAAGCCTCTCGAACGTCGCTGTCGGTGGTGCCTTGGTGAAGGAATCAGCTGAATTCTCCCTTGGGTGAACTGGTAGCTCCATGGACGTCTGTGTGTCTTCTGGAACTTCATTAAAATGAGGTCAGGATGTATATCTTTGTTGCTGATCACTCCATGTCCTGGTAGGACGGATTGTACTTGACTGGTACACGGATGTGGTTGATCATGGACCGGACCAAACGACCTCGCGACTGCTTCATGAAAGGCAATGATCTTGGCATGTGTAAAACATATCATGCATTAGAAAAATCAACCAAAATCCTTTTTTGTTTGATTAGTATAAATAAAGATCTTTAGTCCATTACATAAATATGGTCGGATATGTTCTATGGTACTTGACCAGAACATATGGGCTTTCTATACACGGGAGTGTCTCAGTTATTTTCATCCATCTACCTTGGATGGATCTCGACCATAAATGCTTTCTTATATCCATGATCAATTCTGATCATGCTATCGTCCAATGTGTGTCCATAATCTGTTCATGAATGGCTACCATATCATGGTTTGATGTTTCTCAAAACTGAGCCATTTGAGGTCAATATGCCGTTCGTCCAACTTGGACTTTCAGGTCGGACCAGGACCTAAAAGGGGACGGATCTGAACGCGCCGGGACACGGACCAGGGTGATTAAGGTCGAACTAGGCCGAACATGGTCCTAGTTGATATGGTTCATTTGGTCGTGAATCTGATGGATTAATACTCTTATTTTCTGACCATATCACGTCTTATTCTTCGTACGTTGGATCATAGATCCCAACACACTTAATCATCCCTTTCTTAATCATAAACACAAAGGAATTTCTTTTGTACTATATGGACTGATCATGAATGTTCTGAAAGAACTCATTCACCAAGTATCAATTATTCTTATTATATGCACGCAGCTACCTTATATTTCAGCCCATGAATAGCTCATGAACGACACTGTTCTATGAGAAATTCTTCCTATGATCTTTTCTGGTACCTTTCTATTCTCTTTATCATCAGTGATTCATATATTGCTTACTACACCATTATTTCTTTCATATGTGTCCAGACAAAATCAATTTCGATTTTCTGTAGAAGCATCCACCACATAGGAGCATATCTCCTTATAAATTGTTCCTTAGTCCTTGTGAGTATCCTTGTGTGATCAAGCCATTCCTTTGAATGCTTTTATGTAGGAACATGGACGACCTCTTGTCTATATGCTCATGTTCTACATCTCACGATTTTCTACTTCTCACAAGACTCATTTGTTCACTTGTTAGATGGCGTCTCATCTATGTATGTGGCTTATACGCCTATCTCATATTTTCTTTTCTTTAACCCCACGTCCCTTTCCTTTCTTTATGAGTAATCTCACGTGGGTTCGTGATCCTCATGCTATATCTTTCAAAACTCAAATGCTACTATCTTTTATGAGCTCTTAGGTATGTAAATACACCTTTGGTGTTAACACTCTTTATCTTTAGTTCCATATTTTTCCAGACATGATCTAATTAAATTTGAGATCTTAATATCCAGGACCTTTATACCTTGAAGTTTGGCGTCCCAAACTACATGGTCTGGTACCTTAGATGTGTGGTTGGCCAACCTTATTTCTCTGTCTGGACTGGTTTCACTATGAACTCAGATATGTATTTTTCTGTGCACCTTTCATTACTTTCCGAGGTTCCTTATTATTTGGAACTTATTTGTCTATCTTATATTGACATTGCAGCAACTTGATTGTGTCTCTTAGGACATCAAATTTGTGGTGCTAAGCTGGTATGACTTAGTTATTATTTCTCTTTTCGGGTCAGTGTGTCTGGCATATATTTCTGCTAGCTTTTATATCTTTTGATCATATTCTTTTAGGACGTCTAGATCATAATCTTTGGTCCGAGGATCCTGCCAAGACAAGGATGGTAAATACCGATCCGATTTTCTCTTATTACTCTTATATTTACCAGCTTATTTCTTTCTCCTTGATGTTGGATAGTCGGATACATCTTGTATGTAATCCGTGTACCTTGGCCACAATCGGATACATCTTGTATGTAATCCGTGTACCCATGTTTGGCTCATGGTCTCTTAGAATTCGTGGGAGAAAGACAAATCTCTTATCCAACATATAATTCCAATCTTATCTCATCTCTTATGAGGTTCCATCTTAGACGGCACATATGCTTGTGATGGTCTATACATAATTTCTTAGGATGGTTTATGTCTGGATTGTGATCCTTTAGATGAGATTATCTATGCTTACTTTATATAGTCTGACGCACTTTGAACTTATACATGTAAATCGTGTGATGTCCTCAAGCTTATAGACTTTTAGTCTAAGAGATTAATATGTCCTTAATCAGATATCTTTGTGACTTCTGTATGGAGAGTCAGAGAACTAGAAGTTCATATGTCTGATTGTCTTAAAGGATAATATGTCTGAGCTATTATATCCGCAAGAATATAGTGTGTTCATGTATCATAGGGTTATCTTCTCTCCCCCTCATGAACATACTGTAATTTGTAGATGCTCTAGACATTTATAGTCTAAACCGTATAGGTTTTGGTTTGCTTTATCAATCTATCACGTTCCCTTTGGCTATCAAGTTCATGATTTTATAGTATGGTCATGTACCACATGGGTGTGAATTCTCCCCCTCATGAACATGCTATAAAATTCGTTTGTGTAAGAACACTAAACCATTATGCCAATTTCGTGATGCTTGAGACTATTATGCCTTATGAGTTCCCCTTGTGTACATGTTTCACAATGTGAGATTTATATGGGATAACTCTTTGTGCCTTTGTAATATTAAACTTTGCATCAAGTTTGGACCAGGATGGCTAGTCCGGTCATGCCAATGATTCTATAAATTTTATGGTCAACCAGGCTGGTTACCAAGGCCTTTGTGCCTTACTGATCCTTAGCATAGTTCTGATCAGTGTTATATATAGTCATAACCTCTTTTGTTTAGGCGATTTTTCTTTTAAAATCAGTAGAAAATTTCATTTCCTTTGTGTGCCTATTGGTTCAATATGGAAACCATTCAATCTTAATTCTTATAACTCAATAGGACTTATATTTGGGTGAATAAAAACGTGCCTTATAGGTAAAATACCTTTGAGGTTTTGACTATCAAATCATTTCACCTTTCATTTTTAAAATAAATAATGTGCTATATAAATAAAACATAAAATAATTCATTGCATATAAAATCAGAAAATGACAATTCATAGAATTCAAAATCATAAAAACCAAAGCATAACACCAAACCATTAAACTAGCTGAATAAAAGCAATTGAAAGATGTTGAAATCTGATTAGTTCTTCAAGAGATCTGCTGTCTCATAATCCATAAGATAATCCTTCTCATGATCGAAATCACCATCATTATCCTCAACCATATGGGCCTCCGGGTTCTTTCCTTTCAAGCTGCCTTGATAGAGGTCAACAAGATGTCGGGATGTCCTACAAGTCTTTGCCCAGTGATTCCCCATTCCACATCTGTGGCACACTGATTTGGTCGAATGAGGTGGCTTGGAAATGCCACCACGACCACTGCCTCCACCATGGCCAAAGTTGGACACACGACCATTATTTCCTCCCCCTCAGCCGTAGCTGGACCCACGACCACAGTTATTGTGGTGTCCTTGTCCACGGCCGTAGGAGTTGTAGTGTCCATGTCCACCACGTCCTCTCCATCCACCACGGCCTCGGCTGGGTGGTTTATTACTTTGGACATGGTGACTTTCTTTCTTTTCCTCTAGTGCCCTAGGAGCATTCAGAATTGGAGCTGAACCGGCAGGCCTCAATGCACTGTTCATCAGGAGTAACTCATTGTTCTTCTCGGCCAACAAGAGGCACGAGATCAAATCCGAGTATGTGGTAAAACCACTTTGTCTATACTGCTGCTGCAGTAAGACGTTACTCTCAGGAAATGTGGAGAAGGTCTTTTCTAACATCATTTTCTCTGTTACCTTCTCTCCACAGAGTCTCAACTTAGAGACGATTTTGAACTGTGCTGAATTATAAGCATCTACGGATTGGGAAACCCTGAATTCTCAGGTTCAACCACTCGTAGTTTGCCTGCGGAAGAAGCACCATTTTCTGGTGATCATATCTTGCCTTTAAGGCATTCCACAGTTCCAATGGACTGTCAATGGTGAGGTACTGGTCCTTAAGACCCTCATCAATATGATGGCGTATTATACTAATCGCCCGGTACTGGTTCTCATCATTTTCACTATTGTCATCGATAATAGTCTCACCAATACCCTTTGATCTCAAACAGATCCTGGTGTCTAGCACCCACCCATTGAGACTTATGGCTACATATTCCAGGTTCATCAGTTTCGACATCTGAAAACATTCAAAAATACTTGATTTTCATACGTCTAAATTATTCAAGAACAATGAACTAAGATTACTATATGACCAGGGAGCTGGAAAGCAATCTTAAAATTCAGTTCATTTAAATTATTAGTTCATATAGTTCATATATATTTCTGAAAATAGAAAGTTTTTTTTATAGGAAGTTTCTAAAAAATAGAAAGTTTCATTTTATAGTAAGTTTCTAAAATTAGTAAGTTTCCAATTATGAAAACTGGTCGGATTGGAGTTTGTCATGTCCGACAGGTCGGTTAAAGCTCGTCATCCCCAACTGATCGGATTAAGCTTATCACACCTGAATTTTTAGGGTTTTGATAATGCTTATCACGTCCGATCATGGATTTTCAAGGTCCATTATTTCATGTCTAGAACAATAATATCGACAAACAATCATATCGGTTTCAAGGCCGATTAAAACATACAAGACTAAACGATTTCACACAAGGGTTTCAAGGTCCTTTGTTTCATAAACATATTAAGAAAATCAAACAAGAAACATGGAGAACAAACACTGTTTCAAGGCCGTGTGAAACACATAATGATTTCGACTTAGAATAAGGATTTTCAAGGTCCTTAGGATCAATATTCAACTCGGTTATAATCATAGAAGTTTCAAAATTTAGTGAGATCAGATGAAAACAAACAACCAACTTCGAAAAACAAATGGGAAAATCAGATCTCATATATGTTTCATACAAATCGTATGAAACAAGATTTTAGGGTTTATGTTTTGCGGATTCATGTTATATTTCTTAGTTATTTAACTTCTTTTGTGGTCTGTTATTTATGTTCTAGAGTCTTAGGTAATTTATGTTATCATGTTTTCTTTATTATTAAAGTTAATTTATGGTAAATTATATAATGATACATATAATTACTCATTAAAATTTTAGTCGATTTAGAAACTAAACTATTAAATACATGTTTATAACATGATAACATAGACAACTCTCTAAACTTAATATCAAAGTATATTTTTCTTATAGATTAAACAGTAACAAAACATACACATGAAATAACTATCAAACTAATTCATAATTTCAAACTCCATGTTACAAAACCGATTTGCTCCTAGTTATTCAAACTCAAATAACGGAAGAAAAAAATATAGAAATCCAACTAAAAGAAAACAAATATCAAAAGTGCATAAATATAGATGTCAAAATCTATAATCGAGGCAACTTGGAATGAATGAAAAAGTGAAACTATAAATTTTAAAACACCTTACATAATATGAAAATAATAGTTGGTTCTAACTTGTTTAAAATACTTAAAATAATTCTAATCAGAAATTTTGAAATATTTATATTATTGAAAGTAGTAAATTAATTAGAAAATTCGATATATATTATATACATATATATTCTAGATTAATAAATTGACGATGTAATCTAAAAACTAATAGGAATATGACAAATGCAAAATTAGCTAAAATCTTGGAGAATGCGACAAACCAAAAAAATCATTCATAAATAATAGTTTTGAAATAGCTATAATATTTAAATTAATTAATTAATAAGCTAAAAATTAATAATATTCTTATTACAGTTAACATAATTACAATCATAATTTCAGTTAGAAATTTTGAAATATTTACATTATTTAAATTAATAAATTAATTAGAAATTTCAAATATTAACTATCTAATTAATAATTTGGTGATGTAATAAAAATAATAAAAATATGACGAATATAGCAAAAAATCATGGAGATTGTGACAAATCAGCAAAATCATATTTATGAAGTGATTAATGTACACAATAAGTTTGAAAAAGTTATATTATTTAAATAAATAAATTAATAATTTAAGCTAAAAACTAATAATAATTTTATTAAAGTTAAAATAATTAAAATCATAATTTTAGTTATAAACTTCGAAATATTTATATTATTTATATTAATAAATTAATTTGAAATTTTGAAATATTTATATTATCTAAATTAATAAATTGGTGATTTAATATGAAAACTAATAAAAATATGACAAATAAACAAAATTAGCTAATATCATGGAGACTGACAAATCAGCAAAATCACTTCATAAATAAAAGAATAGATTTTATAAATATTTATTTAATTTTCGGGATTTTTAAAAGAAAAACTATTCTGAATGTCTATTTAATTTTATCAGTTTTTATTATTTTTGAGTTTTATTAAATTTTTCAATTTTATTAAAGTTTTCCAATTTTTTTATTTATTTGATTAATTAGATAATTATATTTAGATTTTTATTAATTTTATCAGTTTTTATTATTTTTTTCTATATGTAACCAGTCAACTTTTTACTTTTAAACGTTTTTATGATACAAATGTCACTTTGAAAACTAAAAGTGTTAGTGAAAAAACTTCAAAATTTAAAATGCTAGTAAGTGATATTTTAAAGATTTTTTTATGATTTTTTCCGAAAATATATAAAAAAATCTTTACGTTATATACCAATACATCTATGTATAATTCTTGGTATCCAATTTCTTAGAAAATAGCGAGAATGAGTATTTTATATTCAGCTATGATAAAAATAAAATATGAATTCATTATTTTCTTAAAGAAAATTGAACATATATTTATACTTATATATTTAATAGTTTTCATTTTTTTTTATATTTAAAAAACTTAAATTACTATTCTCACTACAGAAATGTAAAACATGTCTAAAATAATCGAAAAAACAAAAATACTAAAAGAACAAGCTCAAGTTTAATGTGTCTCATTTTTCCTACTCTCTAATATAATAATTGGTAGAGGCTAACCACGTGGTTTGGAAACAAAAAAAAAAATATTTGTAAACGTTTAGCTTCCTTATGTATTTAACAGTTTTCATATTTTTTATACTTTTAAAATTGAATTTGTTGTGAAATGATGTCTTATTCATGTCGATAATGAGCTCTTTATATATGGAGTTACAATGCTGAAACTCTAATGGGCTAATTACATGATGGGCCATTAATGGGCCAAAGCTTAGTAAGTAAAAGTCTACTACAATCTATGGTTGCTGGACATCGACAATAATATATTTCATAACACTCCCCCTTGGATGCCAGAACCCTATAGAACTCGTAGTGTGCTTAATGTTGCCTCATTAAAATCTTTTCTGGAAAACCCAAAACCCAATGTGGCAAAAGGAAAACCAAGGACATGAAAAAGAGTACAACACACACTACTCCTCCTATTCTGGACCTCTGTGTAGGTCTTTGAGCCTGCACGTCCCAATCTGGTGCACAAGCCTCTCGAACGTCGATGTCGGTGGTGCCTTGGTGAAGGAATCAGCTGAATTCTACCTTGGGTGAACTGGTAGCTCCATGGACGTCTGTGTGTCTTCTGGAACTTCATTAATATGTGGCCAGGATGTATATCTTTGTTGCTGATCACTCCATGTCCTGGTAGGACGGATGGTACTTGACTGGTACACGGATGTAGTTGATCATGGACCGGACCAAACGACCTCGCGACTGCTTCATGAAAGGCAATGATCTTGGCATGTGTAAAACATATCATGCATTAGAAAAATCAACCAAACTCCTTCTTTGTTTGATTTAGTATAAATAAACCAAGATCTTTAGTCCATTACATAAATATGGTCGGATATGTTCTATGGTACTTGACCAGAACATATGGGCTTTTTATACACGGGAGTGTTTCAGTTATTTTCATCCATCTACCTTGGATGGATCTCGACCATAAATGCTTTCTTATATCCATGATCCATTCTGATCATCCTATCGTCCAATGTGTGTTCATAATCTGTTCATGAATGGCTACCATATCATGGTTTGATGTTTCTCAAAACTGAGCCATTTGAGGTCAATATGCCGTTCGTCCAACTTGGACTTTCAGGTCGGACCAGAACATAAAAGGGGACGGATCTGAACGGGCTGGGACACGGACCAGGGTGATTAAGGTCGAACTAGGCCGAACATGGTCCTAGTTGATATGGTTCCTTTGGTCGTGAATCTGATGGATTAATACTCTTATTCTCTGACCATATCACGTCTTATTCTTGGTACGTTGGATCATAGATCCCAACACACTTAATCATCCCTTTCTTAATCATAAACACAAGGAATTTCTTTTGTACTATATGGACTGATCATGAATGTTCTGATAGAACTCATTCACCAAGTATCAATTAGTCTTATTATATGCACGCAGCTACCTTATATTTCAGCCCATGAATAGCTCAGGAACGACACTGTTCTATGAGAATTTCTTCCTATGATCTTTTCTGGTACCTTTCTATTCTCTTTATCATCAGTGATTCATATATTGCTTACTACACCATTATTTCTTTCATATGTGTCCAGACAAAATCAATTTCGATTTTCTGTAGTAGCATCCACCACATAGGAGCATATCTCCTTATAAATTGTTCCTTAGTCCTTGTGAGTATCCTTGTGTGATCAAGCCATTCCTTTGAATGCTTTTATGTAGGAACATGGACGACCTCTTGTCTATATGCTCATGTTCTACATCTCATGATTTTCTACTTCTCACAAGACTCATTTGTTCACTGGTTAGATGGCGTCTCATCTATGTATGTGGCTTATACGCCTATCTCATACTTTCTTTTCTTTAACCCCACATCCCTTTCCTTTCTTTATGAGTACTCTCACGTGGGTTTGTGATCCTCAGGCTATATCTTTCAAAACTCAAATGCTACTATCTTTTATGAGCTCTTAGGTATGTAAATACACATTTGGTGTTAATACTCTTTATCTTTAGTTCCATATTGTTCCAGACATTATCTAATTAAATTTGAGATCTTAATATCCAGGACCTTTATACCTTGCAGTTTGGCGTCCCAAACTACATGGTCTGGTACCTTAGATGTGTGGTTGGCCAACCTTATTTCTCTGTCTTGACTGGTTTCACTGTGAACTCGGATATGTATTTTCTGTGCACCTTTCATTACTTTCCGAGGTTCCTTATTATTTGGAACTTATTTGTCTATCTTATATTGACATTGCAGCAACTTGATTGTGTCTCTTAGGACATCAAATTCGTGGTGCTAAGCTGGTATGACTTAGTTATTATTTCTCTTTTCGGGTCAGTGTGTCTGGCATATATTTCTGCTAGCTTTTATATCTTTTGATCATATTCTTTTAGGACGTCTAGATCACAATCTTTGGTCCGAGGATCCCGCCAAGACAAGGATGGTAAATACCGATCCGTTTTCTCTTATTACTACTCCATCTGTCCCATTTTATGTGGTGTTTTAGGTTTTTGCACTCATATTAAGAAAACACAAACTTTTATGTAATTTATTAAAGCAACCAATAAGAAAAAGATGCAGTATTTTATAATTGGTCAAAAATTTCAAATGACATTAAATTTTATCTAGAATTGTGAGAACATCACTTATTTTGGGACAAAATCAAAATCCTTAAACACCACTTAAACTGATACGGAGGGAGTATTATATTTACCAGCTTATTTCTTTCTCCTTGATGTTGGATAGTCGGATACATCTTGTATCTAATCCGTGTACCTTGGCCACAATCAGATACATCTTGTATGTAATCCGTGTACCCATGTTTGGCTCATGGCCTCTTAGAATTCGTGGGAGAAAGACAAATCTCTTATCCAACATATAATCCCAATCTTATCTCATCTTCTTATGAGGTTCCATCTTAGACGGCACATATGCTTGTGATGGTCTATACATAATTTCTTAGGATGGCTTATGTCTGGATTGTGACCCTTTAGATGGGATTATCTATGCTTACTTTATATGGTCTGACGCACTTTGAACTTATACATGTAAATCGTGTGATGTCTCCAAGCTTATAGACTTTTAGTCTAAGAGATTAATATGTCCTTAATCTTATCTCATCTTCTTATGAGGTTCCATCTTAGACGGCACATATGCTTGTGATGGTCTATACATAATTTCTTAGGATGGCTTATGTCTGGATTATGACCCTTTAGATGGGATTATCTATGCTTACTTTATATGGTCTGACGCACTTTGAACTTATACATGTAAATCGTGTGATGTCTCCAAGCTTATAGACTTTTAGTCTAAGAGATTAATATGTCCTTAATCAGATATCTTTGTGACCTCTGTATGGAGGGTCAGAAAACTAGAAGTTCATATGTCTGATTGTCTTAAAGGATAATATGTCTGAGCTATTATATCCGCAAGATTATAGTGTGTTCATGTATCATAGGGTTATCTTCTCTCCCCCTCATGAACATACTGTAATTTGCAGATGCTCTAGACATTTATAGTCTAAACCGTATAGGTTTTGGTTTGCTTTATCAATCTATCATGTTTTCTTTGGCTATCAAGTTCATGCTTTTATAGTATGGTCATGTACCACACGGGTGTGAATTCTCCCCCTCATGAACATGCTATAAAATTTGTTTGTGTAAAAACACTAAACCATTATGCCAATTTCGTGATGCTTGAGACTATTATGCCTTATGAGTTCCCATTGTGTACATGTTTCACAATATAAGATTTATATGGGATAACTCTTTGTGCCATTGTAATATTAAACTTTGCATCAAGTTTGGACCAGGATGACTTGTCCGGTTATGCCAATGATTCTATAAATTTTATGGTCAACCAGGCTGGTTACCATGGCCTTTGTGCCTTACTGATCCTTAGCATAGTTCTGATCAGTGTTATATATAGTCATAACCTCTTTTGTGTAGGCGATTTTTCTTTTAAAATCAGTAGAAAATTTCAATTCTTTTGTGTACCTATTGGTTCAATATGAAAACCATTCAATCTTAATTCTTATAACTCAATAGGACTTATATTTGGGTGAATAAAAACGTGCCTTATAGGTAAAATACCTTTGATGTTTTGACTATCAAATCATTTCACCTTTCATTTTTAAAATAAAAAATGCTATATAAATAAAACATAAAATAATTCATTGCATATAAAATCAGAAAATGACAATTCATAGAATTCAAAATCATAAAAACCAAAGCATAACACCAAACCATTAAACTAGCTGAATAAAAGCAATCGGAAGATGTCGAAATCTGATTAGTTCTTGAAGAGATCTGCTGTCTCATAATCCATAAGATAATCCTTCTCATGATCGAAATCACCATCATTATCCTCAACCATATGGGCCTCCGGGTTCTTTCCTTTCAAGCTGCCTTGATAGAGGTCAACAAGATGTCGGGATGTCCTACAAGTCTTTGCCCAGTGATTCCCCATTTCACATCTGTGGCACACTGATTTGGTCGAATGAGGTGGCTTAGAAATGCCACCACGACCACTGCCTCCACCATGGCCAAAGTTGGACACACGACCATTATTTCCTCCCCCTCAGCCGTAGCTGGACCCCGACCACAGTTATTGTGGTGTCCTTGTCCACGGCCGTAGGAGTTGTAGTGTCCATGTCCACCACGGCCTCGACCGGGTGGTTTATTACTTTGGACATGGTGACTTTCTTTCTTTTCCTCTAGTGCCTTTGGAGCATTCAGAATTGGGGCTGAACCGGCAGGCCTCAATGCACTGTTCATCAGGAGTAACTCATTGTTCTTCTCGGCCAACAAGAGGCACGAGATCAAATCCGAGTATGTGGTAAAACCACTTTGTCTATACTGCTGCTGCAGTAAGACGTTACTCTCAGGAAATGTGGAGAAGGTCTTTTCTAATATCATTTTCTCTGTTAACTTCTCTCCACAAAGTCTCAACTTAGAGACGATTTTGAACTGTGCTGAATTATAAGCATCTACGGTTGGGAAACCCTAATTCTCAGGTTCAACCACTCGTAGTTTGCCTGCGGAAGAAGCACCATTTTCTGGTGATCATATCTTGCCTTTAAGGCATTCCACAGTTCCAATGGACTGTCAATGGTGAGGTACTGGTCCTTAAGACCCTCATCAATATGATGGCGTATTATACTAATCGCCCGGTACTGGTTCTCATCATTTTCACTATTGTCATCGATAATAGTCTCACCAATACTCTTTGATCTCAAACAGATCCTGGTGTCTAGCACCCACCCATTGAGACTTATGGCTACATATTCCAGGTTCATCAGTTTCGACATCTGAAAACATTCAAAAATACTTGATTTTCATACGTCTAAATTATTCAAGAACAATGAACTGAGATTACTATATGACCAGGGAGCTGGAAATCAATCTTAAAATTCAGTTCATTTAAATTATTAGTTCATATAGTTCATATATATATTTCTGAAAATAGAAAGTTTTTTATAGGAAGTTTCTAAAAAATAGAAAGTTTCATTTTATAGTGTGTTTCTAAAATTAATAAGTTTCCAATTATGGAAACTGGTCGGATTGGAGTTTGTCATGTTCGACAGGTCGGTTAAAGCTCGTCATCCCCAACTGATCGGATAAAGCTTATCACACCTGAATTTTAGGGTTTTGATAATGCCTATCACGTCCGATCATGGATTTTCAAGGTCCATTATTTCATGTCTAGAACAATAATATCGACAAACAATCATATCGGTTTCAAGGCTGATTAAAACATACAAGACTAAACGATTTCACACAAGGGTTTCAAGGTCCTTTGTTTCATAAACATATTAAGAAAATCAAACAAGAAACATGGAGAACAAACACGGTTTCAAGGCCGTGTGAAACACATAATGATTTCGACTTAGAATAAGGATTTTCATGGTCCTTAGGATCAATATTCAACTCGGTTATAATCATAGAAGTTTCAAAATTTAGTGAGATTAGATGAAAACAAACAACCAACTTCGAAAAACAGATGGGAAAATCAGATCTCATATATGTTTCATACAAATCGTATGAAACAAGATTTTAGGGTTTATGTTTTGTGGATTCATGTTATATTTCTTAGTTATTTAACTTATTTTGTGGTCTGTTATTTATGTTCTAGAGTCTTAGGTTTTACTTTATTTCAGAAGTGTTGAAGGGACCTCCAAGTGAAAAGAGACGATGGAAGAACACTTGACGGCGTGGCTTAGAATTGAGTTTGAAGACACGTCTGAGCTCGGATCGATGTGTAGTTTGCGGCGCTGAATTCTTCTCGTCAAGAGCTACATATTGATAGATGGCTTGCCGTCTAAGTCGTTACGATTAGGGAAATATGGCTATTTTAAGTGGCAGTTGATTTTAAAATTTTTGGTGGCCTACGAATTTTGCTAGGGCTTTTGTTTTTTCTTTTTTTTTTTGCTAAGGCTTTTGAGCTTAGCTCGTACTGGTAACGTATTATGAAAGAATGTCTTATTCATGTCGATAATGAACTCCTTATATATGGAATTACAATGTCTGAAACCCTAATGAACTAGGACCATTAATAAGCAAAAACCTACTAAATAAAAACCTACT